>OX454266.1:46496990-46752349 GCA_949715065.1 Periphyllus acericola | reverse complement strand
GTTAGCGGGAACATTAGATTAGGTTTTTGTATTTTTTCTACAATTAACAATAATATGTACTTGAAACTTTTCATGATTTTGGTGAGGTCTATCACCTATTTTAGCAAGTAAATAAACATATTGTTTAAAGATCGCCTTATCATTTTCACACTTTTCGCGTAGAACACGAAAACGCACTCGTGAAACGTGAACGTCTCAAGTAATTTCGTAGTCGAAAGAAACACATTTCTGGATTCAAAAGACGAATATAAAATGATATCAATCGATACCTTAAACTCCACGGCACATCTAATATCGTTCTTATTGTGCTCGAAACTTATCATCGTAACGTGCACGTGTTGCTTTGTACGAACGCATTCGATCAATTTTTACTGTTTCTCCCTTTTTGCTCCACCGTTGTTTCGGACTATTGGTAGTTGGAACTCCTGTGAATACAAATTGTCTTAAGTTTAGGATCCGTCACACGTTTACCAAAAAAAAAACCCCATCGGAAAATGTGATTGACAAAACAACGTTTCATTTAAATGGTTTTATCGTGTTAATAGTTAATACGCATTACTTACCATATTTACTATTAATCTTGCAATTAATAATTGTACATTGACATTTTTCAACTAAAATTGTTTTGATCTACAGTAGATTTCGATTTAATTAACTCCTCTGGTCCGAAATCGCTATAGTCTTACAGGTCAAACGTCGGATGTTATTGATTCATTCTCATTTATCTGTTACGTCGTGATAATTTAATCTACGCTATATTCAGTGATAGGATTCTTTCTTTCAATTGTTTTGTTGGCTGTAATTATTTCTTGTAGTTTATAATATATTATAATATAGTTTCACCTTAATTTCGTTGGCCCGCGTTATGGTCGTCGCACGAACTACTAACCCTCTTCTAAACTTTGGACGACTAGCTATTGTTTGGGAATGGCCAAGCGGAAAAGGTTAACGAGCCCTTGAAAACTCTCGAAAGTTTTCTACCCCTTCTAGAAGATGCCAGTGTTATAACTAAGGGTCTCCAAATGCAAATTAAAAGCGAGGGACACAAAGAATAAAAAAAATAAAAACAAAATACAAATAACAAATTAAATAAAGTTATCGGGTCGAGTTACTTTGGATTCTTAGTATTGTGACTTCTTTAATTGATTTTCTTTGCGTCTCTGCATTTTCCGATCGAAACGTCTACTGCGATATGTTTACTTTTGTTTTATTAATCAGCTTTTATAAATCTTTTATTATTAATCCGTGGTAGCAAAAAAATTAATTCAGTCGTAGAGTTTCGCGTACAAATATGGGTAATGACAATGCGTTTGGTTGATTTGAAATCCGAAACAAATAAAAGTAACGTTAATATTATATAAACTAATTTTATTTTTCTAACGTTACTCGTGAGTACACTCCACTGAAGTCGATTGAAAAAAAAATTAACCGTTATTAAGTTAATTTATCAATCCTCTCTCTCTCTCTCTCTCTCTCTCTCTCTCTCTCTCTCTCTTTTGTCAAACAACTATTTATTAATACTGTTTGCGGATGGAATGATGCACAATGAACGGTGGCGTAAGACTAAAAGTTCACATTATTTGTCTGATAACGAATTAAATCGCATTAATGGTTGAAATCGCGGGGTGTTGCCAATAACATTAAAGTTTTTAGTGATATAATTTTGAAGTATTCTTAAAATATGCTTTGTATATTGATAACGTCCGTTTACCGAAAACTTTTCTCGTCTTATTTCTTCTTGTTTCAATGGTACATCGAATATTAATTTTAATTATAAGCTTGGTTTTAACTATGGGTGGAATTATATAATATTAAATCGGTTCGACTGAATAAAACACTAACTACGTTTAGTCATACTACAATTTTGACTGAAAAATATTTTAAAAAACTATTTTGGAATGAATATATTAATTGAAAAATATGTACGAATATAAGTTTCTTTTTTAAAATATTTGAAAATATATGTTCGCAAATGTCCTCCTCGGTCATGTTCTTATTTATTTTATAACAAATTCCTGTTATCTTAATTATAAATTCTTTATACGTTTCTCCTTTCATTAATTTAAGATTTTCTAATCTCGCCTTAAGTAAATGTTTTTTTCCTATTATTGTAAATTCTGATATTAATTCTTCTTTGACTTTGTTCCATGTTATATTCTCATTTTTTAATTTTAATTGACCAAAGAAATCTTCTGCTGAATCCTTAAGGTATAATTGTAAAATAATTAATTTGTCTTCGTCATCCCACTTGTTTATGATAGATACCAATTCGAATTTTTTTTATAAATTTCTATATATCTTTATGTCCTTTTCCCGAAAATATATAAGGTTTATGCGTTATTTGGTTAATGGCCATATTTGTAATTCATTTTTTTTTTTATCGTATTTTTTAAAAAACCTTCTCCTATTTTGTAATTAAATGTAAGATCTTCTATTTTTGTATTGGGTCAAATCATTTATTCTTTTTTATCTGATCAAAACTTAGGTGAAATTGATTTATATATTTGTATTACAATATCTTTTAATTGATGTGCTACGTCTAACATTACAGAATTGTCTCCCTCTAGCAACTCTGGGTTTTCTAATACGCTTTTCTGTAAATAAGTTTCTATGGAGGTATCGCTAAAAAAAATTGTATTGGTTATTGTATGAATTTAATTAAAAGTAAGGCTCTGTAAATGTTAAATTTGTTTTATTTGTGTTCTCGTTAACGTCTTGTGTGTTTCTTAAACTTTTATTGCATATTTTGCAAGATTTCTCAAACATCTGTAATTGTAGGTGAATCTTCCCTATGTATATTACAAAAGTTTAAAAAGCCCACTCTATCCGGTTTATCTAATAAATTTGTCCAAGCTACATTTTTCTGTGAAATTATAGATTATAAATTCAAATTTATCTTGTAACGGTAACTGATTAAATTCTTCTTTTTCTAAATTTTCTACTACGTATAGGGAACACAGTGCAAATTTTTGTACTAATTTAGCAGAAAATGGTAACTTTCCAAACTTGGAATTAGAAAAAAAAATTACCTACATCGACTTCTTCGGTTCGTCGTAACAAATTTACTAACTTTATTTCGTTTATTTCGGTCCCAAAATGTTCATCTAGATTTAATATATTGGTTTCATTCACTTTTGTAATTTGATTATTCGTATTCCGTTTGAAATGTGTTATCCATTGTTATCCATTTTTTTAATGTGTTATCCATTAAGCACCATTATTTATTGAAACATTTATACTTAAATAAAAATAAATACTTAAAAAAAGTTTTATTCTAATATATTCTTTCTAGAATATGCTATTGTCTTTTATTTATCTACTTAATTATCCACTTAATCATATAATTCTTAAAATATCTATTCACGTTACTCTATTATTCTCTTACACTTGCTATTTTTAACTATAATTAAATTTACATAAAAACGTATATAGTCAATTTATAAATCTCTTTAATTCACAACTAGACTACCCTTTTACTCTTTTTGTTTCCCTATTTAATATAATATTATTCTCAATTAAATTTTAAAAATCTTCAATATATATAAATAAAAATCTCAAAAAATTTTAATATAACAATATATACTTTTACTCGTTTTATTTCCTTATACAATTATTCTTAAAACTTAAACTTCATACATTTTCAATATATAAATCTCGTTAATTCACAATAAGACTATCCTTTTACTCTTTTTGTTTCCCTAACCACTATAATATTATTCTCAAATAAATCTCAAAAATCTTCAATATAACAATATATACTTTTACTCTTTTTATTTCCTTCTACCATTATTATTAAAACTTAAACTTCATACATTGTCAATATATAAACCTTGTTAATTCCAAATAATACTACCCTATTACTCTTTTTGTTTCTCTAATCACTATAATATTATTCTCAATTAAATCTCCAAAATCTTCAATATAACAATATATACTTTTACTCTTTTTATTTCCTTCTACCATTATTATTAAAACTTAAACTTCATACATTGTCAATATATAAACCTTGTTAATTCCAAATAATACTACCCTATTACTCTTTTTGTTTCTCTAATCACTATAATATTATTCTCAATTAAATCTCCAAAATCTTCAATATATATAAATAAAAATCTCAAAAATGTTCAATATAACAATATATACTTTTACTCTTTTTATTTCCTTATACAATTATTATTAAAACTTAAACTTCATACATTGTCAATATATAAATCTTGTTAATTCCAAATAAAAATACCAATTATACATTGGCATAATACTAAGATCAGTAACTATATTCAACGGAACATGATTGAAGCTAAAATTCTTTCTCACTCAGCTCGAGTTGAATTCCTAGAAAACCGGTGATACCAACGAATATCATCCGATTGAAATCAAACGTGTCCAACGTAAAAAGCTAAGCTTGCCACGTCCATCAACAAGGCACAGGGACAGACGACGGAGGTCACATGCTATGATTTCACAAATCCTTGTTTTACCCACGTGCGATGATTCAAAGCTGCTTTTATCGTGATCTCGCGTCAGCTCGGTGAAAATGTATAAGTGCATGCATTCTGATGTACCTTATCAAACAGCGAACACTATTGTACGCTAAGCATCTTCAATGACCTCAATAACAGCGTACATAATGTAAATAATTATAATATGAATAAATAATAACGAATATACAAATTGCATTTGAATACGAAAATATGTACATTTACGTATAATGTATAAGACGGTTGTACGCTATTTTCAGCCTTAACATATTTTGTTTACATCGAAACAGTACTCGCTCTAATCATCCCGTTTACAATGTTTTTTAGCAAAACAACTACCGGTAAATTCAGCTAGTATAATACAAATGCACCTATATTTGTTTATAGAAATACATCTGCCCTGCGTAGGTCACAGCATTTTACACACGGTCCGTAAATCATATAATGTTTCGAATGATTTTAATCTTAAACGGTTTGATGGCAACATGAGCTGTTGGCTGTAGACGGTCGGCCGACCGCGAACGTAGGTTTTCGACACTGTGAAAAACGCGTGACGCGCGATACGATCGGTTGGCGTTTTATCCCGATACGAGTACACATACATATATTATAGGACGCTCAAGGTAAATGTGTTCGAATAGCGATGAAATACGATCATTTCGAACTTGCGTTGTTCTAGTACATGCAAATCTACCAGATCAATTCCCGAAATCAAAAATTCATCCTAAAATTCATCCTAGTCTTTTTGTATACTAATATTGACGATGTACCGCAACAGCGATGGCAATTACTAATTACTGTACGAGATTTATGATCGCTGGTATTACTGCAATACCAATAATATGCTCGTGTTATATTTTTCGTTAATCACTGCACGACCATAAATAACTTAACGGACCGACGCCGTTGGTAGCAATAGTTATTAGTTACCACTTATTACCCATATCGTCCTGGCAGGCTGTCTCCAAGCAATGATATACGCGTCTATGGTGCGCGCGCTTCGTCATACATACTATTTCGATGTCTCCTGAGTGGAGGGCGAACTCGCCGTACCGATCTGCCGGGAACTTCAATGAAAACACAATGTGTGCATACAACAATAATAATAATATTACTGCTCTCAATCAGCCAACGCGAAACAAAAATAGATTTTCCTATAGTTAACGACATTTACGAGTAAAAACGGAAAACGACAGCATTCTAACGAACGGCCATCATTAGGGTTGGCGCAGGTTGGACCGAAAGTTCAAACGGTTCATCTGTTCCCGCATAGTATTTCAAACAATGATCCCTTTCCCGTGTAGTTACAAAATAGGAACCATTGACAATTTTTCTACTTTATAAATGTTTGTTTCGATTCAACTTTACTTGAATCGTGATGACTATAAAGAACATAGAATACCCCGTGTATTTATATGTAACTATTAATATTCCTCGGCTGAACGATTACTATCAGTAATTACCATAAACCTCCAATGTCCAAAGGGAAAGAGCTGGGTCTTATAACGAACCGACAAAACTAAAATTCGAGATAAAATCCACAATGTGACTTCGAAGTTCGAACCTATTAGAAATACCGTATGCCAACTATATCTGCCTTGATATCTAAATCATCAATATAAATATATATTCTTTAAATAATGCATTGCGTATATAGTAACAGTTGATAACCCTGCAAAGGCATGTAACTCAGTGCCTCTGTGCACGCGCTTTCAAAGTTTTAGCATGCGCACATAAACATTTCGCTATTTACCGCCAAGGTGGATCAAAATTGAAAGAGTTCACTGCACTCGATGACGGAAAACCATCGAAATTCCACCAGAATACGTAAAATGTCATAATAGCTATTTACAAAAATATCCACATGGATTTATAGATTTGTGGTGATTTTCAGATAAATTGAGGTTGAAAGTGTTTACTTTTTTGCCGCCGTATTTCCTATTTATCCATAGCATGTATCTTCTGAAACATAAATATACGTCTATTCGAAATTCTTTCTAAATCCTTAAGAAATTGGTCTCTCAATTATATTTCTAATAATTGTTTCTTCATTCAGTAAATAAACTGTGAAAAAATTGGTATCGTAAAATCTAATATAATTATTTATTTAACACAGATCATGGAGATATTGTTTATATTTTCTTTTTTTTTAATCAATATTTAAGCATAAAACATTATTTGTCTGGAATAATGAAACTTTCACTAAGCTTATCGGATTTATTTTATTTTCAATAATCTAGTATTGTTCAGTTTGTAACTTTTAAAGAACTCTGTAAAAAAAAAAAAAGTATTCGTCAACGATTATCTAATTGAAATTGTATTTTAAACAATGTAGCAGTAGATAATAATAACATTAATAACTATATTCAATGAAATTATTGAACTTCTTTTTAATTTGATGACATGTATTAACAAGAAAAAAGTCGCAAATATTTCTTGTTAAAGAAATTATAGCTTTTGTGGTTTGTTTTATTTCCATAATCATTACACGCAAAGAAAAGTTGAGTTTACCATAAAAAAACTCCTATGTCCTTATGTTTTAAATGTTGTTACTAATTTTTCCAAGAACATGGCAAAAAGCTTTTTACAAATCAACAAATCCTTGTTAAAAGAAGAACATAACTTCATGGTTTTATTTTTGTACAAAAAAAATAACTAGTTCAATACAGTTAGTTATACTCATATTAGTCAATATGTCATGATTAAATATAAAAGTCCATTAATAACATGCTTATAAATAAAGAAAAAAACAAAGGCACATGGTTGATAAATGTGTATTAACTATTAAGTGCATATGCTTTAATATGTCAAAGAAAAAATATACTTACCTAATGATGTTATCAAAAATGTCATTTAAATATAATTCCCCACAAGATGAGTCTCGTCGTAAAGGTTACTATAATAGTTTTTACTATCTTAATATATATCAATACGAGTAATCCTCTAAGCTAGATAAACTAATAAGTTACGAATATTTGATATTTTTTATAGAATACTTTAAACTTTCAACAGAGATTATAAATTTTATTTGTGTTATTTTATTGCAAGTCGAAATACCGATACTCTTTAGGCGATGCTTATCATCGTAAAACTAATTCATCATCATTCCGTCGGTTTTTGTACGAATCTTGAATTTAATTACTTTTATTTTCCCGTGTAACTTCTAGTATTATAATTAATACCGTTGTAGTATTAGGGCTGAGAATCATTTCAAATTACTGAGAAATACACGCGTACCTTGCATAATTTCGTCGAACTATCCACTACACAGAAGTTGTAAAAAAATGTCGTTATCATTTCATTATTCAATTAATTTAATCTAGACCATATTAAATAAAATACTACGTATAACCAAGATTCACTGATTTGATCGCAAATAGTAATACACTATATTTAATTTATTTATTCCGAGTATAATTCTCAACGTTTCGTGAATCGTAAGTTTTAAAGTTTAAATAATTTTTTCCTATTTTGTAATAAATTATAAAATTATAATATTATTACACAATTAACTTATTTTGTTAACAACCAAAGACGGATACTTCTCACTCCTCACGCTATACTTCCGCTATCCTTTTTAGTTTCCGATGCGATCTGCAGTCAATACCTTTTACTATTTAATTAATAAAGCCTGTATCGGAGGCTTTCTTCTACTTCGCTATATTCGTATTATGCACGTTCACGGTATATCAATTAGTTATGAGTATCATATTTTACAAATCATTATTATCAAGCTAAAGTTGGGGCTGTGATTATATTTTTCAAAGGAAATTCTTTCTTTGTTACATTACTTATTAGATAAAAGTTTTTAGTACACAATTTTCTCATTTCAAATTATACTTTTCTTGTTTTTTTCACAAGAAATACCAAAGCGGGATATCAGTACAATATTCTCGTTTTGTGTTTCCCATCGGAATATGAAAAACTTACCTTTTTAAAACGCTTCGTAATGTATCTAATATTATTATCGGCCCGTAACTGTAGAGTAACTGCTCGAGCATGACGTCGGAGATTGAAAGCAAAAATTTACGTTTCGCTTGATAAAAATCCCGGACCTTGGCAATATATCCGAGTTTAACGTCAGTAGGTGCTAATGATGTCTCATAATCCGTTTGCATATCACGTGCGTCACGTGTTGTTGAAATTCTCGTGCATTTAAAAAATGGTTTTATCATGATATAATCACAAACATCGATTGCGTACAGGGCGATCAGTATTGCGTGTTACAAACCGTACGGCATGGCACGTAAAATTAATAACTTTAGACCATAATATCCGGTTTCGGAAAAATTCGGTTTTATGATTTTCGCTAAGGCTCACGTCTTGCTCTTATGACAGAACCGGTGAAACGCGAAGTTCAGACGTGCCACCTGTGTACCTGCATGTGTTGCACTCCCGTGGGCGATCATGTACCGCGTGTGCTACGTGAGAAGCGTCGCTATAAGCCGCAGTGCTTGTGGGTGAGGGTATGTCGCCAACACTTGGGCGCTGAACATTTGAGCGAAGGAAAATTGGGCGCGGATTGATTTTAAATTGTTTTATTACAAGCGTTTGCACATAATACAAAAATACATAAATAATGTACTATACTGATAAACCAATTTTTAATATAAATCATACATTTTTAATACACTTTACAAAACGTTATAATAAAACGTATACAAATAATATGGGACATTTGAATCATAAATTCTTTTAACCGAATGAAATTTATTACTTTTAAATGTATACATCCCTAGTAGGTTTTTTTTATTTGTCAGCAGTCGACGCAGCGACTTATCTCTTCGTATAACACCTTAAAACATTAGATAGGAAGTCCGGTCGACCATAATATTTTTATTATTATACTTTTGAAATATTGTCTTCCGGTACACTCGACACGATTGCGAGCAAAGCGTCATCTGTGTTTATTATATTTATTAATTAATATTTTCGGTTTGTATGTGTAACGTTATTAAGTATACGAATAAAATTGTTCATATTAAGTCGAGCGTTGAAATATAGAATTGTTTCAATTATAAGCCCCTTTGATCCTAACAATACGTATTCAGTTTTTTTATTTGTTTTAGATTAAAACTGTTATCGTCAAATATTTTATACTGTAATAAATAATACGTACAAGTGCGAGTACTGCTGTTGGTAATTGGTATTTCAATAAAATAGTTCAGTGTCCTCATATCCTCATTATCCGTAACTCGTACGTTTGCGAATCGCGTTGGTCTACCAGATCAATTCCCGAAATCAAAAATTCATCCTAAAATTCATCCTAGTCTTTTTGTATACTAATATTGACGATGTACCGCAACAGCGATGGCAATTACTAATTACTGTACGAGATTTATGATCGCTGGTATTACTGCAATACCAATAATATGCTCGTGTTATATTTTTCGTTAATCACTGCACGACCATAAATAACTTAACGGACCGACGCCGTTGGTAGCAATAGTTATTAGTTACCACTTATTACCCATATCGTCCTGGCAGGCTGTCTCCAAGCAATGATATACGCGTCTATGGTGCGCGCGCTTCGTCATACATACTATTTCGATGTCTCCTGAGTGGAGGGCGAACTCGCCGTACCGATCTGCCGGGAACTTCAATGAAAACACAATGTGTGCATACAACAATAATAATAATATTACTGCTCTCAATCAGCCAACGCGAAACAAAAATAGATTTTCCTATAGTTAACGACATTTACGAGTAAAAACGGAAAACGACAGCATTCTAACGAACGGCCATCATTAGGGTTGGCGCAGGTTGGACCGAAAGTTCAAACGGTTCATCTGTTCCCGCATAGTATTTCAAACAATGATCCCTTTCCCGTGTAGTTACAAAATAGGAACCATTGACAATTTTTCTACTTTATAAATGTTTGTTTCGATTCAACTTTACTTGAATCGTGATGACTATAAAGAACATAGAATACCCCGTGTATTTATATGTAACTATTAATATTCCTCGGCTGAACGATTACTATCAGTAATTACCATAAACCTCCAATGTCCAAAGGGAAAGAGCTGGGTCTTATAACGAACCGACAAAACTAAAATTCGAGATAAAATCCACAATGTGACTTCGAAGTTCGAACCTATTAGAAATACCGTATGCCAACTATATCTGCCTTGATATCTAAATCATCAATATAAATATATATTCTTTAAATAATGCATTGCGTATATAGTAACAGTTGATAACCCTGCAAAGGCATGTAACTCAGTGCCTCTGTGCACGCGCTTTCAAAGTTTTAGCATGCGCACATAAACATTTCGCTATTTACCGCCAAGGTGGATCAAAATTGAAAGAGTTCACTGCACTCGATGACGGAAAACCATCGAAATTCCACCAGAATACGTAAAATGTCATAATAGCTATTTACAAAAATATCCACATGGATTTATAGATTTGTGGTGATTTTCAGATAAATTGAGGTTGAAAGTGTTTACTTTTTTGCCGCCGTATTTCCTATTTATCCATAGCATGTATCTTCTGAAACATAAATATACGTCTATTCGAAATTCTTTCTAAATCCTTAAGAAATTGGTCTCTCAATTATATTTCTAATAATTGTTTCTTCATTCAGTAAATAAACTGTGAAAAAATTGGTATCGTAAAATCTAATATAATTATTTATTTAACACAGATCATTGAGATATTGTTTATATTTTCTTTTTTTTTAATCAATATTTAAGCATAAAACATTATTTGTCTGGAATAATGAAACTTTCACTAAGCTTATCGGATTTATTTTATTTTCAATAATCTAGTATTGTTCAGTTTGTAACTTTTAAAGAACTCTGTAAAAAAAAAAAAAGTATTCGTCAACGATTATCTAATTGAAATTGTATTTTAAACAATGTAGCAGTAGATAATAATAACATATCTATATTCAATGAAATTATTGAACTTCTTTTTAATTTGATGACATGTATTAACAAGAAAAAAGTCGCAAATATTTCTTGTTAAAGAAATTATAGCTTTTGTGGTTTGTTTTATTTCCATAATCATTACACGCAAAGAAAAGTTGAGTTTACCATAAAAAAACTCCTATGTCCTTATGTTTTAAATGTTGTTACTAATTTTTCCAAGAACATGGCAAAAAGCTTTTTACAAATCAACAAATCCTTGTTAAAAGAAGAACATAACTTCATGGTTTTATTTTTGTACAAAAAAAATAACTAGTTCAATACAGTTAGTTATACTCATATTAGTCAATATGTCATGATTAAATATAAAAGTCCATTAATAACATGCTTATAAATAAAGAAAAAAACAAAGGCACATGGTTGATAAATGTGTATTAACTATTAAGTGCATATGCTTTAATATGTCAAAGAAAAAATATACTTACCTAATGATGTTATCAAAAATGTCATTTAAATATAATTCCCCACAAGATGAGTCTCGTCGTAAAGGTTACTATAATAGTTTTTACTATCTTAATATATATCAATACGAGTAATCCTCTAAGCTAGATAAAATAATAAGTTACGAATATTTGATATTTTTTATAGAATACTTTAAACTTTCAACAGAGATTATAAATTTTATTTGTGTTATTTTATTGCAAGTCGAAATACCGATACTCTTTAGGCGATGCTTATCATCGTAAAACTAATTCATCATCATTCCGTCGGTTTTTGTACGAATCTTGAATTTAATTACTTTTATTTTCCCGTGTAACTTCTAGTATTATAATTAATACCGTTGTAGTATTAGGGCTGAGAATCATTTCAAATTACTGAGAAATACACGCGTACCTTGCATAATTTCGTCGAACTATCCACTACACAGAAGTTGTAAAAAAATGTCGTTATCATTTCATTATTCAATTAATTTAATCTAGACCATATTAAATAAAATACTACGTATAACCAAGATTCACTGATTTGATCGCAAATAGTAATACACTATATTTAATTTATTTATTCCGAGTATAATTCTCAACGTTTCGTGAATCGTAAGTTTTAAAGTTTAAATAATTTTTTCCTATTTTGTAATAAATTATAAAATTATAATATTATTACACAATTAACTTATTTTGTTAACAACCAAAGACGGATACTTCTCACTCCTCACGCTATACTTCCGCTATCCTTTTTAGTTTCCGATGCGATCTGCAGTCAATACCTTTTACTATTTAATTAATAAAGCCTGTATCGGAGGCTTTCTTCTACTTCGCTATATTCGTATTATGCACGTTCACGGTATATCAATTAGTTATGAGTATCATATTTTACAAATCATTATTATCAAGCTAAAGTTGGGGCTGTGATTATATTTTTCAAAGGAAATTCTTTCTTTGTTACATTACTTATTAGATAAAAGTTTTTAGTACACAATTTTCTCATTTCAAATTATACTTTTCTTGTTTTTTTCACAAGAAATACCAAAGCGGGATATCAGTACAATATTCTCGTTTTGTGTTTCCCATCGGAATATGAAAAACTTACCTTTTTAAAACGCTTCGTAATGTATCTAATATTATTATCGGCCCGTAACTGTAGAGTAACTGCTCGAGCATGACGTCGGAGATTGAAAGCAAAAATTTACGTTTCGCTTGATAAAAATCCCGGACCTTGGCAATATATCCGAGTTTAACGTCAGTAGGTGCTAATGATGTCTCATAATCCGTTTGCATATCACGTGCGTCACGTGTTGTTGAAATTCTCGTGCATTTAAAAAATGGTTTTATCATGATATAATCACAAACATCGATTGCGTACAGGGCGATCAGTATTGCGTGTTACAAACCGTACGGCATGGCACGTAAAATTAATAACTTTAGACCATAATATCCGGTTTCGGAAAAATTCGGTTTTATGATTTTCGCTAAGGCTCACGTCTTGCTCTTATGACAGAACCGGTGAAACGCGAAGTTCAGACGTGCCACCTGTGTACCTGCATGTGTTGCACTCCCGTGGGCGATCATGTACCGCGTGTGCTACGTGAGAAGCGTCGCTATAAGCCGCAGTGCTTGTGGGTGAGGGTATGTCGCCAACACTTGGGCGCTGAACATTTGAGCGAAGGAAAATTGGGCGCGGATTGATTTTAAATTGTTTTATTACAAGCGTTTGCACATAATACAAAAATACATAAATAATGTACTATACTGATAAACCAATTTTTAATAAAAATCATACATTTTTAATACACTTTACAAAACGTTATAATAAAACGTATACAAATAATATGGGACATTTGAATCATAAATTCTTTTAACCGAATGAAATTTATTACTTTTAAATGTATACATCCCTAGTAGGTTTTTTTTATTTGTCAGCAGTCGACGCAGCGACTTATCTCTTCGTATAACACCTTAAAACATTAGATAGGAAGTCCGGTCGACCATAATATTTTTATTATTATACTTTTGAAATATTGTCTTCCGGTACACTCGACACGATTGCGAGCAAAGCGTCATCTGTGTTTATTATATTTATTAATTAATATTTTCGGTTTGTATGTGTAACGTTATTAAGTATACGAATAAAATTGTTCATATTAAGTCGAGCGTTGAAATATAGAATTGTTTCAATTATAAGCCCCTTTGATCCTAACAATACGTATTCAGTTTTTTTATTTGTTTTAGATTAAAACTGTTATCGTCAAATATTTTATACTGTAATAAATAATACGTACAAGTGCGAGTACTGCTGTTGGTAATTGGTATTTCAATAAAATAGTTCAGTGTCCTCATATCCTCATTATCCGTAACTCGTACGTTTGCGAATCGCGTTGGTCGGAACGACGAACAACTGGCCACTGATGAAGTTATTGTTCCGAAGGAGTTACGGGTCATCATTACGGTCATCATACGGACTCAGTCACGTTATCACCACCATAGACAAGACTCCGAAAAAAAAACGTTCTACCAACAATATATTGTTATTCCGTTCGGTACACGTCCATTGTGACCGTTACACGCGCGTACACCGTGCAGCCAGCGAGGTGAAAACGGGATTTTGCCACGTTCGGGGGATGATTCGTGTGGTTATGTCACGGTTGTCAATCGCAGATGGTACACATGGGTGGAATAACAATATTGTTATCGACTCAGTCTTGTTAGAAGTATTTAAGTACAGACCCAGATACATGATTTCAAAAGTATTTTAAATACATATTTGATAAAAAAAAAGTATTCCGTACGAATACAGATACTTCAGAAAAGTATTCATAGATACTTTCAAATACTTAAAAAAATGTCATCATTATGTTTATCATAAAGAAAATTTAAACGTATTTTTAAAATAAATTCATGTATTACATCAATTATGTAGAGTAGGTGACAAAGAACCATCGAGATATATAACTATATATATATATATATATATATATATATATAAGATATATAGTATAGTTGTGTACTATGTATAGTTTATTCGCTTGATGCAAAGATCACAGGTAACGCTATTAAGACTTTAAACTAATATTACACGCCCTGAAAATGGTCGATGAATTATATTTATATAAATTTACCAATTATTTTATTATTTTAATGTGTTAGGATTAATAAAAGTATTTGAAAATAGTGTTTGATTTCAAGTACAAATACTCCACTAAAGTATTTAAAATACTAAGTCTAAGTAATTTTTCGAGAGTAAAAAGTATTTGAATACTTTTATTCAAGTACTATGCAAGACTGGTAATCGTTTACAAACGCTTTTGGTAACTTTGATTTCAACGGTGCTTACGTACCGTCTATTCCAACGGGGTTGGTGAGCGACTGAAGCCGGTTCATCGGTGGGCTCGCTTCGTTTCGGGGTTATTTTCTTCCCATATATTTCTAGCGAGACCCGACGGACTTGACTACTTGTTTACGTTTGCCCGGGCCGACCCCGCGGCTTGGACGGAGCCAATACATTTGACGTGACTGTAAGTGTGCTCGCCTATCTAGAAGGAACGGCGGCGAGCGTGTACTGAGGTCAAGTCGCGCGTATTACAATTAATTGATAAATAATAATACGCACATTACCGTTCTTACGAGTTGTTGTTAATATTTTTTCTATCGTTAGTAATACTATCACCGTCATACAGAACGTTCGCACGACACAGACCTAGCGAGCGATATCCCAATTGCATAAAATCAAATGCGGTCGGAAGTGAATTTAGTCGCGTCTGGCGTCATAAAAATAATAATAATAATAATAATAGTAATATTACTGTACTGCAGGGCAGAGAAACGAATCGATTGTCTGTGGCAGACGTTTCCGTTCCGGCTGGTAAACTGTAAACGGTTCGGCGGCGTCTTTATATTGTTTTTTTTTTCTTTTACCGTCATCACTGCGGTGATCAAAAGTCGCGGAACAGAATACCGCAGAAATGTTTGAAATCATTTTTTCGAATACACAACAGATTTTATAGTGCACGCGTGTAATCCCGTGGTGGCAGGATGTGGAAAACAGTAACTCCACTGAACACGTAGAACCGCACACATATTATATAATCGAAATGTCGTACGTCAAAAGCTGCTGATGCTGAACAAAAAATATAGAAATACATTTTCTACGCGTTACCGCAATTATATCATCGGACTCGAGATCGCGTAACAACCGTATATGTAATTGTTATCCCGTTACGTTTGACAGTATTCAAACCAAAACACTCCGCAAACTAACTCCGAGTAAAAAAATGCAAAGTACAAAAAAATTAAACAGTTCTAAAAGTTTCGATGCAGTTCAATAGCTAAATTCTTTGAAGAGGACAGATAGCAATGTCCCGCTTATTATTGAACTTGGTTTGGCCACTTTAAAACACTAGATTACGTTATTCCCATGCTAGTAGACATATCAACGATATGCCTACTCAACGCAGAACGGAAATGCTACGATATTTTTAAATTTTACAGTAGGTCGCAAAAGTAATTCAAATCGATTTTAAACGACACATCTACGACACAATTTCTTATTATTATTCGACTAAAAAGCCGCCAATCTTTCCGACTTAAAACTTTTTTTAAACCCGGGTTCTTCCCGTGATACTTTACCCCGACACGTTGTCGCACGTTATATTGCCGATGTTTTCATTTAGAGGGGTTCTCTATTCTTTATTTTAATACTAGACGCGATCCTACTGGTTCGTTGGATATTACCCCGTTGACTATAGAATAATCAATAAACTTGTTATGCTGTAACCAATGCTATTACTGTACACTGTTCGTGTATGATTGTACGTGTTGGACGAAATCGCTAAGCACACGAACCCGAAGAGGAAAATATTTTTTTAATCCTGTGGGTTCCGTTGGTTGCGTACTTTTTTTTAGTTTCCTACTGTCGACATTGTCCGCGAGCAATCGAGTCGCTTTTCACGCCGAGCCATAGCGCCTATTTTTCGCGTGCACAAAACGCATGTTACATTGTTAAAGATAACTATAGTGGAGTACACGATTCATTATGACGAACTGTTGTCGAAGTGCGATTGATGAGATAATCTTATAGGATATAGAACAGTAATGTTATAATTCGTATTGTTCTGTGCTGTAGTTTTTGTGGATATTAACATATATTTTGTGCCAATAGCCAATAATTCCGTCGAGTGTTTTTTTGTCTTTCTTCATCAGTATAACGTTTACTTCTACGACTACAAAATTATTGTGTTTCTGTAACGTAACCGATGTTACTTAGTTATTTATTATTATTCGAATAGGAACCCACCGAGAAAATCTTCCCGGTTATAGTTAAAAAAAATATCTTAACCAAGACCATAAAACGTTATACCCATAATAATCATACGGATTACGTTTCGAGGTAAACATTAAATATATCTTTCCATCTACGATTTAACATTTCATATTATTAATCTAATTTTATACACACCATTATTATGCTCTTTTGCACGCATGAATATACTACTAAAAATGATAACATAATCTTTTTAATGGCTCAGTGGGTAAAATAGGCGTTTGATTTTGATAAGTTATTTTTTTTAGTGAAATTTCATGCACGATAGTCTTTGACAATACATTAGTGAATTATCGGAAATGCAATTGTATTAAAGATAAATATTTACTTTGTTTTAGCCCTGTTTATTTGATGTATCAGTATAAAAATAATATTTTTTTTTTTGTTCGAGGAGATCGTTGAAACATGTAAATTTTAAATAAAATATCTTGGAAAAAAAAATATTTTCATTGGATGCGTAATTTTTTGAAGAAGTTTTTAATGATTTACGAAATACCTAAAATCAATGATAACTATTAACAGTGAAGATATTTATTTACTATGCTGATCTTGTACGTTGAACATGATCGTAATAATAAGTAACCTGATTAATTTTCATTTGTTCGATTACAATATTACACTGTCTTATCGGTTTACCTCATCTTTTTCTTTTTTATAGATGTCGATGTGATTTTTATTTATATTTAGTAGAGTTTATTGACATTGGAAGCAGTTAGTCGCGTGCTGAAATGAAGAAACTTTTGTTTGAGCACGTGCTCTTCAAGTTTTATGACTTGTAGAACATGTGTAGAAAAGCAAATCGATTCTACGAAGAAAACATACTAAGATTTGTAATTTTAGAATCAACATTTATTTATTCCATTCGAAGCAGTAATTCATTAACAATGATAGTTTAAGAAATGAGAAAAAAAAAATTTGAATATTAAATTTCCTTTAAAATCGGGAAACGGAAAAATACCATCCAGAGATTTACTTTTACGATGAATATTGAATAGCAATTCGCAGATGATATTATCATGTATTATCGTATTTATTTGTTTCGTCATTATAAAAAAAAAACGTTTTATTGAATAGTCATTGAATTGTATGCGTTTACACGACGTTACACTAGTGTTAGCTGCAGTATCATTTGATCAATATATATATTATTGACAGTAGACGAACGGAAAATAAAATCATTCATTGTTAATTTCAATGAAATTCATATTTTAAAACTGTTATCCGACATATTCGATTAAAAAAACAAATTAAATGTTGTCTTTGCAATATTATAGCCTATAGAATTTGGTTAGAAAAACATTTCACGTTTTGTACAGTAAGATAATTATACCGACTTATTTTTGCATATTTTGTTGTTTTTTACATTAAATACATTAAAAATATTACTCTGTCGTGATATGTTGTTAGACGGTACTTGATCATTTGTTCGAATTTAGCAGTACCGCTGCATTATAGTCCCCATATTATCATGAATAGTTTCACAGTTATAACTGATAGGGTTTTAATTTTTCAGCTGCACGCGGACCGCGAATCGCGAATCGCTTCAGCGGAAAACCGTACACCACACCGTCAGAAAATAATCAAAAATAAAACCGATTGCATTTCTCGGACAGTTGTAATTAAGTTAAATCGAAATATGCGAAGTCGCGCGTGAACATCGAGTAAATGAATCTAAAGCGTTCGTGTAGTAGTGTAACAATCGTTACTACTATATATATATAATATATATAGTAGTAATATAAAAAAGTAAAGTAATATAAAAGTAATAGAAATATATATTACTTTTAGTATTACTATTATAGAAACATAATATAAGCTGACTATACATTAAGTTCCACCCTCTCACAATTTATATTATAAGGCCTATATATGGTCGACAATCGGTATGTAAGAGAACGCCCAGTTCTCCGCGATTACCATTACGCTAACTTGAACTCCGTGCAACTACGAAACAGCCCTATGATTGTTAAGTATGTCAGTAAGTCTTAATAAACCTTTATATATTCATAATGATTTCTACCAATACGCATTTATTTGTAATATTAAGATCCTGTATACCATTTATGCTCCAGAGCTACGGTTAATTATATTCAAAAGAACCTAACTCCTTCCCGGAATAACTTCTATTTAACAGGTCATCCCCGACCATGTTACATTAGTTAATATTATTAACTGCAATCCTAGGAGCACGTCTAGCGGGAATGTGCTTCGTTCGGGAAATGTGGTGTACAGTCCCCATGGGTCGCACTGCTTCTATAATATTATACACAATATTATTTTGGCATTATTTTTTATCTCGCCGAAACGTGAGCACACACGCCCGTGGCAGGGGGGTGGGGAGGGGAAAGGGGTGGTTTGGTTGACCGGAAAGCGAGATAAGATTTATCGTTCGAATACTATGGATCGTGTGCAATTGCAAAAATATTAAATAGCAGAGCGCGAGTGAAACACATTTTGTCCGCGCACATTTATTACGAAACTTACGGTTTACACTACGACATTGTATCGACGTCTATCGAGCCGTTTTACCGCGAACCAGGCCGAGCGGCAGTGATACGATTGCAGTATACTTCAACACCGCAGCACTCGCATCCCCGGTGCTGCAGTCATTCGCTGTGCAACGCCTGCGGTTCATTTCACCGTATTACGGCCGCATCCCACAACCTGGTTTTCTAAGAATTTCCTCGGTTCGCGAATTATGTCACAGGTTTTCATTTGATTATAGTTTTCATTTCTTAACAATCCGGTCAGTGTGACTTTTTTCAATCACGCTCAATCCCTTTAGTCTTGTATTATGCATTAGCTGAAATTCTTGATGACGGAAAACGTATATTGTGCGCATTGCTAGACTGCGTTTTCCCGTACACACAGAACTTTTTTTTTACCTCCGAAGGAGTATCTCGTCGCGAAGTATGCATTTTTGTAATTTCGACGTCAACATTTGGACCGATACTTTCGGAACTAATCAACTCTAAAATTGCGTACGCGGTAACAGTGTAAGACAATGAGAATAATTTTACGTTCCTTCTTTTGCTATAGCTTCATGATCACGCAAATCACAATTAATATAATGCAACGCGTAACCAGGTGCGTGTGCATACTCAACACAAGTATTGTTTGAACAGATATGTTTTAGAAATTGATACTTCACATACCTTTTCCGCGGATCAGAATACTTAGTAAAAAACGATAATTTAAGCGTAAAAAAGTTTGCATACTCGAAAAATCACCTGGTATTTCGGTCCGGGGACGGTGTTATTTTTGTGCGAAAATTCGATGAAATGCCAGCACATAAAGTTGACTTGCTCCGCGCATGCGCAACAATCATTTTTCGGAACTTGTTTCCAAAAGAATGTAAGCCATGCAGTTTTTTTCCCCGTAAGCTCGCTACGGTAATAAATTAATAAAAAATAATATATTTCATATCAATAACTAGACGCGGTTCCGGGAAGTTTAACATGGGGTACTCGAAAAAAAAAATTGGCTTTATCTTTCTTTCTTTACGAGTATAATTAACGCAACCGTGCAAAGTATATTTTAAATAAACTATTATTATTTAGTAACTGTAAATATATACTACTATATATACTAAATTTTCCAAAGAGTTTTCTACTAAATTATCTGGAGCGATTTCCCTATGATTGCTAAGGAGCATAAGTCCATTTAATCAATATTCTGCTATAACGGTTGATCTTCGATACGACGTTTTTGTTTACGTCTAAAAGAGGTAAATAAATGTACTCTCCGCAGTACAAATGGTACCGGTAACAATCGCAATTATTATAATCTTTTCTCGTGTAAAATAATTTTGAACATAACGTTGCTCACAAAATTACGATTTAAATAAATTTTATCAGTGGCTTATGGAGCCACAGTGGTTATACCCAGGCACCGGCTACAACCCTCAACTGAAGCCGCTCCTGATGATTATATTTTGACACGCTGATGGATAATAATAACACATATTATGGTGTCGCGTATCTAAAACGACATCCGCCTGCGTTTTACTCGGGTGTATTTATAATAATAATACATATTGTACAATTTAACTGATGCAATGTTATTGACGAGGTGCACACGTTCTGTTTTCCCCGCCCGCGCTACGGTTTAGCAGCAGCAGCAGCCGTTCTGCCGTATTATTTCGACAGACCCTTCGGCCGTGCGCGCGTCGAATCGCGAATTCCGTTAAAACATTAGGGCGCCTTTGTGCGTTATACAGGGACCGAGCGCGGGGTGGATAACGGCGTAGCGGGTAGGCGGACGCGTGGCGTGTGAGTCTAATTAATACCGCCAGCGGGTGTGCGGCGCGCTATAAATTGCCGGTCTTCGCGTACACTTCGGCATTATATTATATTATATTATAGGTGTACGCGTATATTTTGGGTTTTCGAAATTTTTCTTTTCCTTCTCCTTCGTACCCTCCTCGTCCTCTCCCGTCGGTCCGTTTCATATCTACCTCGCGCGTGCGTATACACATATATATATATATATATATATATATATATATATATATATATATATATATATGTAATATATACGTCGGAGGCCGGTCGGTCGTATATGTATTGTGCATCGTATATAATATAATATCACAGCAGTACGAGCGCACGTAAATTAATAGTTCGTTTTCGGTGGGCAAACCGAACGCGCGTTAAAACACAATGCCGTCCTGCCTCATCGTCTCGGGGGTTGGACCTGTGCCCGGAATCGTTCGGGTTTTGTAATTATTATCTTATTTCTAATCTAAAAATAAATTATAGCCCCCATGTGCACATCAACAAGTAGGCAGGCAGGCAGGCAGGCAGGCAGGCAGACAGGTATGTATAATAGTCCGGCGGGAGGGGGCGGGCAAGTGAACACGGTTGCTGCTGCAGGCTGCAAATGACCTGGACGCGCGCATGCCTATGTATGGTCCAAGAGGAAAAAGTAAAAAAAAAAAAAGAACTATAATACAAGTAAATGTTATTATACCTATCTTCTACCAGACGAAAAAATAATAATAAATAAAAACACGCATTTTGTTTTTTTTTTTTTTTTATGTAACAATCGTTATTATTTATTACTCGAGTTCGGTTGTTTCATGATATGTATTATATTTTCAAGCCAAATGTGATTTAACGAATTTACCGGCCGAGTTATGATAAACTTTCAACCAGAATATTATGTAACGACAAAGGTAACGGTCATGTAAAAACAATTGTTCTTTGGATAAAAAATCAGTCATAAATTACGTTAAATAATATATTATGTAAACGGAATAAATTATTTTCACTACACACGAAACGGGGAAAAAACTGATCATTAAATAATAATAGGTACAAGTTCGTTCGAATGGGTCTTCGTAAAAAGCCCATGGCATTTGTATCTTATTGTAATGTTGTATAAATTCCTAACTGCCTAGTACTGATTAATTCCTGAATCATTGTTTAAATGATTAAATCTTAATATTCGTGCGGCATCCGTGGTGCAAGTGTATATTATCACCCTCAACGGTTTGAATGTATGTAGAAATTAATGTGTGACAGCGTTTATATTATATATTCTACCTCCATGGGTCCGGAAACTTATTTTTTAAAGCATACAGAAATATTATAACATATATCATATTATGTTTCTTGTCCCTTAATGTGATATGCTTCAGGTATCTGATCAAATACATGTACACACCCGTATGAATAATATTCCAAGACGAACCGTATTCGAAGGAGAGAAAAATTATGCAATACTTTTGGTCAACATATTTGAAATTTAAATTCTATAGTTTTTTTCCATTTTTACGGTTGTGGGTTGGTCGGGCACTAAGTCCATGTTTCTTAGCAGATGTCCATAACTTTTCTCAACGTGAAATATTTTAAAACCAGTATTCAGTAGTAGCAGTAGTGGTTTTTTTTTCACGTACGACAAAACCAACAATGAAACTATTATCCGTAACCGTGTAGTGTTGTTCTGTTGTTTGTCACCCACGATAACGAATATTCTAAACTCTGGACGCGGCGTGTATTCGTATATACCTATGCGGCTATGCGTTTCGGGTTAAAAACGTCCACTCTTTTATTTACGCAATATAATTTATTATAATAGTCATTGTATTCATGACTAGTTTATTCGTTGTGAAATGTGCACGGATGAAATCTGAAGCGCAAAAAAAAAAAGAGAAACGTGCTGAACTTCAAACACAATATTCTTGGTACAACGCATTAGGACGATGGGTCGGAGGGAATCAATAAAAAAAAAGAAACGATTAAAATTAAAACACTATTTAATTACAGTTTTTTCGACGTCATCGTCGATTTAAATTCAGTGGTTGTAATATTTCTTAAACGCACTTTAACATGGCGTACGAGAAAGACATTTATAATAATAACTTTTTAACATTAAGTATTTTCGTGTAAAGATAATTCAAACTATAACAAATAAATATGGCAGTAATAACTAAAAATAATACACCATATATTATGTGCAGTATACAATATTTTGAAACGCGGTTTTTGAAAACTTAATTGTAAGAATTAATCATTGTGATCATCATGTTTTTCCGAGACGGAAAAAATATGAAACGTATATATTGTAAATGGCGCTGTTTATTGAACTTTGATTAAAATGTTCCGGATGAATGGTTTATAACATTGTTCGAAATGTTTAAAATAATTGTCATTTAAATTTCTTGTTGCTACAAGATCGACGAGAACCAATGACGAACGAATGCAAAATAAACAAATTGCTTAACATTTTATTATAAAACGTATTTTTTTTAATTTTAAAGTTGTTCTACCGATATGATCTACACGAAAACTCGATTGGAAAATGTGTTAACATGTGGATTAAGCAAAATTATGATCGAGTGTAGAAGTCAACAGTGAACTTGTTTCTCATTTGTTGCTCAGAACACATGACAGCTGTGCCGTGACGCATGCGCATTGCGCGTACATACCGCACATGTTATACTCACGGATGTTTCGAGAACGAAAAACGCATCAGCATAAACCACGGTATACGGTTACGAAAACACGTGTTCAATTAATAGTTCGGCGTTGTTTCGCGGACTCCAAATCGTAATCAAACGAGATTAATAGCCGGGGAAAATTTGCGCGCCGAATGAATAAATCTCATCTTGCGCGTAGGTGCGCCGTCGGGGAAAAAAATGTGAGCGCGGAATTTTCCCGACGGTTCGAACTAAAAAAAAAAAAAATCCCTCCGAAGTCTCCGCGTCATTCCGTTGCTCTTAATCGCGCAATTTTCATTAAACGGTTCGCGAGTGCGCGCGTCACAACGCAACGTGGTCTAATGAAACGCGAGTACACCCCTGTGCCCGTCCCCGGCCGCCGACGCCATTCGAAACGCTCCCCGCCGTTACTCGCAAATACATATAATATTTGTTTGCCGCTCCTTAAAGTGATATATTACTACGTCGTTCCGTTCCGCTGCTATAATATTCTTCGTCCCGGGTTGTGCGAGCTTCACGACGCGTGTGCACATTATTGTATCCGCCTAAAGTTCCGTGTACACCCGACAGAACGCGAATTTTAAATACGTACGTTTGGATTTTGTTTGTTTTTTTTTTCACGAAATACGTACGTGTAACGACGACCTTATCGTAGCGTCATCGAGACGTTTGCTGGAACCTTCGACAAACGCGATTTCAGTGCAACGTACTACCGGGTGGCAAACTTGCGGCTTGCGTTCTGTTTTTACGAAAAACAAACATACTTATGATTATAATTATGACGTCTGTAAAAAAAAAAAAAAACGTTTATCGTATAATATATGGATTTCAGATAAATAAACAAAAAACATTTTATAAATAAATGTGATAATATCCAGGGTGGTTCTGCATGGTTTGATGACTGTAATAATTTTTCTTCTGTTCAATATTTTGTATTATTATTATTATTTAAACAATTGAACACGGAGCTAACAATAGTTTTGATCATCTTTCTTTCATATGAAATTAAATTGTATTCTTCCATTTGCCATTTAGTAAACCCCAAATGTGGTTAATGTACCCACAGAGGTTAATCCGTTAATTTTTTGCGATTTTTCAAAATTTGTGAAAATTTAATAACTTTTCATGTATTCATCAGTAGTTGTTTAACTGTTAAAGGTCGATACAACTTATTAAAATGTACACAAACTTAAAAAAAAAAAAATCGCTGAAAATCAATGGGTTAGCCTCTATTAGGGTTAGAGACTACAAACATTTAAAAGAAATCCGATTTTAATTATTGCTGTTCTGAGTTTTTTTCCAAAACTAGAATAAAATGTTTAATTTGGAATTTCAAGTTCAAAATTTAGTTAAAATACTATAAATATAGCGCCATATAAAAATATTTATAATTTGTGTTGCAATATTTCGAGCGAAGGGAATCCAACGCTAAACGTTTAAAAAAGAAAAGCGAACAATCGGTCCGTAGATTGTCTCTGGTTTCCGCGGACCAATTATATTAGAAATTACAATCACTCAGCTCAACTACGTTGTGAAAATAATGGATTTTCTTGGCATATTTTTGACGCGATGTGCAAAGCGTCAAGAGGATTCGGTGTGAACATAAAAGTATACGATAACTTTACATACACCCTCCATGTTGACTCACACGGCCAACTTACCCGAGTCGCCGAGCGATAACAATATTTCGCTCTTCGCACGGGGCTGTAATCAAAATATATATACGTTACAAATCGTTCACGTCGTTCATTCGCGGTAATTCACGCGAATTGTAGTAAATCCCAACAATTTCCTGTTCACAACAAAAACGATTTTTTAACGTTTAAGTTTAAAATTAATTTGGATCATGGAAGTGTTGTCGTCAATTTGACAAAATATACTGCGGCCCGCCGATTGATTTGGTTCGCTGCGATAACGATGACGTCCCTTCGTTGCTTTCCTGCTGCTGTGGTCCTATTGTACAATTCCATCGGAAACCGTTCGATCATAACTAGACGCGGCTATTATGATAAACAGGACACTGTGTTTTTCTCAAACAATATCGTGCTGAATGAAAAATCAATTTGGCCATGATGGAAAATTTAAGTTGTTAACATTTATTCAGATAACATAGGTCATCTCCTAATATGCACTTCGGTACATAATATTTTTCTAGTATTATGCCGTAAGTGAAATGATTGACTCAACAACTCATCAAAACTTAGTAAATCGAAGTTTTGGATAAAAACAATTCTATATAACTCTAATATTAAGTATTAAATGACGGTCCGATAAACCCAAATTGACGTATGCTGTGCAGCTCACCGTTAGATTTGTCTGTATAGGAGAACATTTCGGAAAATAATAATAACGAAAATTAGATCTGAAAAAACTTATAACGTCGACTCTACGAGACAATTGCATTGAGAAAGTCAAGTGTAGAGGCAACATCAAGCATAATATGGAAAAAATAATACTTATAAGTACAGTATATTTGTTGCACAAGTCGAAATATTTTTTTCTCGTCTCTTTGGTTTTACTAACAATAGTAATCATTTTTTAATAATGCCATTTATGCCATAGGTCAGAGTGGACCGATTTATACATTCATACTAATATGGTGTGCTGAAAATAGAAAAAGTGGTCAACTGATGAAAAACATAAATTAATTTCGAAATTATAATATTAATGTGATCATGATTGCTTATCGTTTATTGTTGAAATATTACGGTTTATAACTTTACTCTTACTACTACTTAATTTTTATTCGAAATACCTACCTATTGATAAATTTTCAGAATCGTATAATATAAATCCACACTAGTTTTTCAATTACTTATTGTTCCTGAGGACCAAAACAAAATGTCCATTATACTTAGGTATTCAAAATATAATTAATTTTTCTGCTATGCCATTATAATATGTACATGTAGTATTATATATTCATGCAAACATGCTTATTGTTTATACACCGGTGTTCCTCTGTAATATACGGAGCCCCGGTGTTAAAATATTTTATACTTTACAACACGGCGAGTGAAGTTGATGTCTACAAAAAGAAAATTTCCAATTAACTTTGCTTAAATACGTAACCACACGGGCTGCGTGCTCGTAACCTAAGTTTTAACTTTGTATAAACATTATTTATGTTAATATTAACAATGAAAACTTACGTCGACGACGACGGGTAACTCATTAAAAAAAAAAATCTTCAAAATCTTGTCCAATATTTATTTTTTTGTTGATACCGATTAATAATTACATTATTAATTCGTTTTTGTTATTTGCCATACTTGGCAACGCACTTGGACTTATCCCGGGATGACTCATTTGTGTATCGCAACACAAACGTAAGAAGAAAAACCAGCAATTATACACAATACACCATAATGTACATTATACGTACATGTGATTGGGTGTTATAATTTTCTCTTTTAATTAATATTGAAAAAAAAAACTATCAAGTCCGTGAATTTTAGGATGATTATTCAGTACAAGCTACCATGTGTGAAAATTATCTTAATTTTATTGACAGTAATTGTAAAGCTGTATCATTAATATTTATCCTCAACTATACAATTTAACATTTTGCTGGTTGTTAGCCACATTGAAAAAGTAATTTGTCTTCATTGATAAAGTCACGAGAAAATAAACGAGGAGAAAAGAGGAAAAGCGTCTAATAATGGGGTTTGATGGATAACACCGAGAAGAAAAAAGCAATCCATTCTTTTCCGTTTATCCGCTTTTCTTATCTTTCACCATCTTACGCTTTTATGAACTTAAATAGTGGCTTCTATTTATTTATTGAAAATGTAATAAAAATAAATAAGTGTACAGTTTATTATCTTGCAGTTACCATTATTCTAATAATATAAAGAAATGGGATCGAATAATTCGCAATATAATTTGAAGTGGCGAACTTTATTCACATTAGGTATTTATAATGTTATTAAGCTTTAATATTATAATAAGCCAAATCAGGTAACACTGTAATTAAAATTTAATCAGTTTTAGCACTTCATTTTTCAATATCATAGTATGTTGCATTTTATTGTTATTTATTAGTCGTATGTTGTTGATGTTTATTTATTTATCTGCTTATTACGAAAAAAACCAATTTGTGTAAAGAGGCTAACATACCTACTTTTGAAAGGAAAATCTTAGGGAATATGGTATTTTCGTCGCGAAGTTTACAGGTTTTTAAAGTTGTGCAACATAGAAGTTCCATACTGTCCTGATTTTAGAATTTACTGACCGAAAATAATTTACAGTTACGCGTATTTAAAATTAATTAATTTTGTATGCAGGCTACATTTCGTTGCAAAGTGTATAACTAATATCACTTACGTTGCATTTTATAGTTTATAAATATATTGCCATATCATGATAATCATTAACATGATTCGCCCGAAAATAATAATAATTGTAATGATACCAGGACCAGGAGTGAGAATGATTATAACAAACGTTACGGTACCTAATTTAAATTTCAGTTTCACGGTATAACTATTGTTGCCAAAATTGAATAATACACTATTGGCCAATTCGACACGAATGAATATTTAATTCTGTTGTTTTTGCTTCCACAAACAAAGAATTAATGGGGGTGCATATATAGGGCTACGGTATAATATATTATTTTGAATAACCTGAATAATTTCTCTAAATAAATTAAAACACAATGCGCGCCTGTAGTGGCAATTACGATAATGGTCCGAGGGCTCAAAAATCTATGTGTTTCCCATTTGCGGGTTGTGTTTTTAATTTTCTCTCCCTATATGAAAGGAGATCACTATGGGAGTCTTCCCTGGGGCGGGCGTCCAGAAAACACAAACAAGTTGAGCTACCGGTTATGGGGACGATGCTTTTGTTTGTGTTCGAAGTTAGTCAAAGACTGAAATTGCCACATTTATTTATTTATGTACATATAACCACATACAAACACGACTTATATAAATACACTCTGCGCGATGAAAAGCGTACTTATTTCCAATTTAATGTATAAACAGCCTACTACTAACTAATTAGCATGCAATGGTTGCACATAAAACCAATTTAAAATATTTACATCTCGAGTATTTTATTACGATGGTTCAATTGTTTAATAAATTAGTTCTTGGTTTAATAATAATGTGCATAACGAGACAACCCTCGTCCCATTTTCTAATAACTGTGCTCTGTACGTTAAGTTCATTTCAAGTGAAACAATTGAGGTTTCATCATGGTTCGATTAAAATATTTTCATTTTACCTCAAATAATAGAAATTATATTTAATTTAGGTATGCATGCTTAGAATGTAGACTAAAAATATAATAAAATCAATAAATTTAACGATAAATATTAATATATTCACTTATTTTTAATCTTATAAATTATATGGTCATTAACTCTCAATGTTAGTAATACATTTTTGTGGCTTGGGATTTTATCACTTCATGTTTGCAGTGAACGTTGGTTTTATTATATTTTAAAACTGCTATGCTGGTTAAACTAATTTGAAATTATTGTTATCTATAAGTGTGATTTATTACAGGAAATAGCTAAACAACTAAATCAGGATTACTTGTTTATATATTATGAAACGTGTGCAACTTTATTTCCAATAGTTTATTTGTATTTTATCTAATATATGTTACATGCAGTTATATGAATTTATTTTTATATTTTCTCGGTTAGCACGTATTATAACATAATGCTACTAATTCATAAACCGCCTCGAGTTATAAATTATATTCCAAGAGTTTCGGCTAAGTAATTGATGACTATCTATATTCTGTATTTTAAACAGGAATATTTGTATGAACTCAGTTTAAATGTAGATATAATGAAATAAAATAAATTCCCAATTTAAGTTTATTCTTAAATGTAATAAACATAAATTTACTATAAACAATAATAAAATAAACAAGTGTGTATTTATTAAAAACAAAAATATATTTTATAGGAATTTATAACTAGATTTTGAGAAATAAATTTTTGAAATTGATTTACAGACGTTCTAAAAATAATTGCATGTTATTTAAAAAAAAAAAAAATATGCTTTTTTTCCCGTTAACACAGTTAGTTGGGACTCCTATTTCACCGTTTAGTCAGGGTAAACAGTTATATATTTATATTTTATCACTAAGAATTCATAAAATGAAAAAAACGTGATGAACTGAGTATGGAATTTAATGATATAACGTAATGCTAGTAGCATAATTTGTGCATTTGAATCATGGTTAAATATGTTGCTATTTTTTTAATTTTTTTTTATACAAGTTTAGCTAACAGTTTGTTAATATTAAAACATATACAATTTGTTTTCTAAACCATATTATTTCAGCAGATAAAAATACCAGATAAAATTCCAATTGTCGGACTATAATTCAAAACTATCATCAAGTAGAGTACCCCGGTCTAAACTTCAATTTGATATTATACAATAATTTTCATATCATATCTAAAGAATTAAAAAATAAGAATTGACTAATTTATCTAACTTTTTGATCAAATCTTGCATTCGGAAAATATTATGACGTTTAATGAAAGACGCGATAAGTATCAACTTTTATAGCGGTTTTGGCTTCGAGGTATGTCTGGAAGTATTATTCTATAAAAAAATATTGTTTATGTACAGTTTTTATGCCATTTTGTTTTTTGTGATAAATAAACAAGTTTCCCATCTATTCGTCTTTCCTAGTATAATGATTACAAGTCGTTGATAAATGTTGATCATAAGACAGTTGTCCTGTGATATTGTATTTCGCAGATGATACTAGCAGACGCGTCTCTGTAACAACACACCATTATTTTGTGTGTAATTAAACCAATTACTAAGTTAATAGTTAAAAAAAAAATTGTATTAGCAATTAATATTAAGAATTACAGATATGTATTAAAGTGATACCTTGGTTTGCAATACATATAATTGAATACCTAATAAATATAATGATTAATGAATAATATAAATATAAGATAGTACAGCGTGTATTGAATCACTAAAAATGTCAACTTAAAATATCCACATTCTTATGACAAATAAATAAATAATACTAAAACAATTTATTTATTTCTATACTTAATCAGATACAATTTAACTTATTAATCAATAGTTTACAGTTTCCATCTATAAAATCGGTAGTATTGATAAAAATTTATCAATTAGTAATTAAACTTTATAAATTAAATTATAATTCAACTATAGGTATTCCATAGCTTTATATAACATAAATAAAAATGTCGCTGTAAATCATATACATGACTCTAACACTCTGATGACAAAAAAAGAACATAAAATCCTTTATTAGAACGATTTAAATAAGTCAATATTATGAAATTATCTTAATTCTTAATCTTGTAATAAGACAACTGGACGTAGAAAAAATATAGATTCATCACGTTGTGTGCAACGACGTTCGAGAAATTTGAATCCGAAATTAGACCAATGTTGGTTATTGAGTTTATTAAATAAACCTTAATTAATTTGTATGTCAGTTGTCAAGTTTCTCTGTTATTATTCGCTCTAAATGCGTGCTGTTGAATTTACAAAATGTTGATGGCTAAGAAATTATAGTTGGTCTATTTCCGATTCAATACACGTTTCAATATTGTTATTGTGCCGAACGGATTTGATGATATTTCAAAATGTATATATAGTGTATAATATTGAACCGATATAACAGTTCACAATCTTGATCAGAGTCGGCAAAAGAAAAGAAAATCGAAACCTCATCCAATATCCGTAGCCCGAGCTGCAGAGAGTGTAACAAGTGCCGAGGGCAGATTTTCACCATCTGGCGTTTTCGAATTTGAATATCACTTTGACTTGGGAAATAATAATAATAATGATAATAATAAAACTACAAAGGCAAATTGCTTTCGTCGAAACGGTAAGACCCTATAAATTGTATTGATTCAACTATTTGAAAGTCAAAAGGAAAGAGAATCGTTGCTCCCTGCTTGTGTAGCTGCCCCGAAAAAGATAATACCGATCTCGTCTGTAGCCCGTGTCCTCGAGCTATCAAAAATCTCCGCGTAATTGATTCTCAGCCGCGGTATACGGACGAAAACCGACCGGGGTTACATCGCGGTTGTTGTGCCGAAAACCAGAATATTGAGCCCAACGTGACTTTTTGATATACCTCGGCGTATTTCGTCCGAAGATAAATAAATAATGACGAATCCGGCGAACCGAAAAAAGGGGGTGGTGTTTTTCGCCGATCCTCATTCGCCCCGAGCGAAAAAAAACATTTTCGTTCTGTTTCAAATTAAATATCCAACTAGATCGTTTCTTTTGCGGTTTACCCCTTGTGTTTGTCAAATTGAATCTGGTAGCTTAGACTCTTTTGTACACACGCATACATAATGAAATATATGTTTTATCATTTTGTCATTTCAAAAAATTCGTGAACCGTGAACAGCATCCGGCGCGATATTTTATTTTTATGCATAACAACTAAAACGCAAAAGAACGAAACGAGAAAAAGTACCACACACGCTTCTTAAGCTGTAGATGTACATCCTATCCGTCAAAAATAATTGAAATCCATGTTCTGCGAAAACTTTCAGCGGTTATGTGTCGTACTGCTATACGTTTTTCGCGAAAAGCCCTTAGCGTGACATCACTGATCGTACGGATTCCGAATAGCATTGTTCTTTTAATTAACTTTTCGGGCCATGACAGTTTTGCAATAATTTGCTCTACAAGAGTAACTAACGCTTTCGTGTGAACCTATAAACCTGTTAAGCATTTCGATATTTTTATCATTATCATAATTTTTAATATTAAATCAGTAAAGTTTACATTATTGTGATGCATTACGTTTTTTGACAGGCAATTCAAATTTTCGTTGTTCGAATCACATTGAATTACACAAATTGTTTTTTGTTTTTTTTTTCCAGAGAAAAACATTCTATTACGTCTCTTTTATCTTTTTTTGGTGCACACGAGAATTATTATATTTCGTTTCCGGAAAGACTTTTAAAACGCCGAGTGGAATATAATAATAATAATTCCCTTAACGTTATTAATTTTTTTTTTTTTCGTCCTCGCTATTCAATATCGAATGTAATCATTTGATTAAGTTGTAGTCAGCGACGTGCACCGAACGCGCAGGGGTTTTTTTTTTACTGTCATTTTTCTCCTAGCCCGCCGACGTGTTGATCGGTGGAAAGTTTTAAACCGTGGTATACCGAACGGAGGCTGCCGCGTTCGGCACGATCATATCATCATCTCGATAATGTGAAGCCGAAGAAACGTTGTTATTATTTTATTATTACGTAATATTATATTTTCATAAGTCGATATTGTGTGGCAGCGGTGGTAGCGTCCTTAGGATTTCCCTTCGCCCCCGCTCCTACGCGGAACGCCGCATTACGCACCTGCAGTACATATTACGATATTATATCGTGTACACGTGCACAGTTGCATACCTCGTGGTGCCTTCCGATGAGCACATCGCATTAAATTCCGACAACTGCAGCAGCAGTCGCCCTGTGATATAAGCCTTGTTCCTCGGTACATCTTCACGCATGTTTTATCATTACACCACCGCCCTGTATAATTATCGTTGTACACGTACATGCGGCGCGCGGACGTCGTTGTTATTATTACGTTTTTTTTTTATTTTTTTTTTTTTTTACTTTCCACTCACCTTTCTTCTTCTTGTTTTTAAATGGGTTTCGAAGATCCAGAGTTACGCCCCGAATGTGGACGGTAGCTCCGTGGTCGGACGCTACGTTATAACGAAGCACGTCGAACAACATTATCTTTTAACGATGTTTTATATACGCTTGACCATGTACAGGTACTATCGTATACGGAACGAGTTACGTGCGCGAGCCGGGCGACCCAGGAGAAACCATTCGGACCGATAATGAAATCGAGATATACATTTTTTACAAATTAAAAATCCATTTAAAACCTATAGTGTAGTATACTGCAATATACGCGTCTCCGCATCGGTATGACGCACTAACACCGACATTCTTATATACATATGTACACTACATACTATAAATATAATACTATGCGGTTACAACCGCGTACGGCGTAGTACCATTTAAATTAGGAAAACAAAAGCGTTTTTAATTATCACGTATAGGTTAGGTCCATTACTGTAACTATTATAGGATCGGAAACGGTCGGATTTGATCCGAACGTGGGCATATTTTGTGCATCGCAGGGCTACAACGAAATGTTTCGACTCGTATAAACATATAGTTTTAAATGTCATGACGCGATTGAAAACGGCGTACGGAACAAATAGCTAACCACTGCGGCTGAACGTTTATTATTAGGCTATCGCAGTCGTGTGGTAACCGTGGTGGTGCATGCATAATACAATAATATTATTATGATACGATCAAAACTGTCGTGTGTACGCAACTGTCGTTTGGGCCGAACTTAGTTTTTTTTTTTTTTTTACAGTCCTTTAAAAAACGGTTTTTTTTCTCTCGTCGTACGCATTATTGTCGTGAACAACAACTCCCATAAAGATTCCTGTCTGCCCGCGATAAGAACGGATTGTATTTACGCGGTCGTCTGTGTTTACTTATGTACCCATATATTTTTTTTCTTACGAATGTTTATGCGTGTTTGTGTGCACACGGTCGTTTCAAAAGTACAACGAAACTGATTTACTTCGAACCGGCGGATCAAAATAATGAGTCGTACAATGGCTGCATACGTATGCGTACGGTCTACCCGCCAAGTTTGCCCGAGTCCGACGGCGGCGGCGGCGGGGCGAGGAAATCGTATCCAGTAAGATATGTACCATTTCTTTCGACGTCGACGACCGACTGTTAGGGTACTGCGCGGTTTATGATAGAAGGAAACTCGTCTTATTTTATTCACAAGTCTCGGAATTATTTAGTACGATGTACCTATGGAAATTGCACGCATGTCGATAGTCATCGTGAAAGGTTTTATCATTTCCTTTCCTATATGACAACGGAATACCATATTAAATGTCCGTAGTATTCTATAGGTATTATATTGAATACCGTACAAGTGTACACAAATCACAATCATTTTCGAATCGATTCTTCGACTTTTTAATTTTCTACGCACACGCATTACTACTATAGTCTCATATTATTATCTAATGATGGTTCACAAAAAAACAGTTTCCTACTTATTTTTATCAGTTAACTTTCTTGTAATTAGAAAACTATAAATACCGTATTTTGCTTGTCATTTCTACATTTATTGGAATATATTGTACAGCAAGAATTTTGTACTGAATTGCTATAATTGTATGTACTCGTATGTGTATATGCATGTATGCTTATATTTGATAGCGCAAGCCAAAGTATTTGAAATTGTTTCAATTTAAGCATTTAATGGATATGTAGTGGTCATAATTAATTTTCAACACAACAATTTCATCGAAGTTAATCAAATGATCAACTCGTTTAGCGTAATATATACGGTATTCTTCGAAATATATCTATTGTAGACCTCGGATTTCGGCGCAATGCACACCAGAAAACATGTACTAACATGTACAAACACCATAATAATAATAATAAAAGTAATAACTATAATAATAATAATATGATTTGTAACAATTTCTAAATCAAACAAAGTTTGTATTGCATGTTCATATGTACACATATACATTATACACTCAATAATTCTATAGCTGACAGGGAAAATCCTTCCATTACCATTTTCCAACGTTAAAATAAATATGAACCCACCCAGACGGTACTGAGTATGGATGTGTGTACAAAGAGGGTTTTCGCAATACACTCTTTCGATCCGGGCATATTCTCCTCTTCCGCCTACTCCCGCACGCAATGTCCCTGGGGCAATAAAAGGTCGACGATGTTTTTATTGCCGTCGGAACTCAAAAGTCTTGTGGTTGTATCGGGAAAGTACTTAAAAAAAGATGATATATAAAGTAGGTGGGATCTCTTGCCGTTCAAATATATGGATTTTTTTAACGTTCGAAAAAAGCGCCATATTTCATTTCGTGGCGACAAGGGTGACTCAACCACAATTAACTTGGACTGCTGTTGCTGCTGCTGTTGCTACTGCTTGTGCTACCGCTGTTACCGCTCCTGCTACCGCTACCGCGTTTCTCCCCTTCACTTTGCTCCCCACAGACACGCACCGCGACAACCGGTCATAAATAAACAAAGGATTTATCCGAAGGGAAAACGTTGTAAAATCATCTAATCCCCACACTGTGCGGCGCTGCAGGACGAAGATCCCTCGGAAGTATGTTGTGGGCGGGCGACGACGACGTGCCGACAGATATGAAATATATACACGATATATAGTAGAACGCTCTGGGGTGCCGATTTTCCAAAAGGCTTAACCGATCGCGTTTTCGTTTTTTACACCGTTTCGAGCGGGAGGCCACGATTAATACTACGGTGTGGCATATATATATATATATATATATATGGGTTTAGTAGGGTTCTGAGTCTCCATTTACTAGCTAGAAGTCCGTAACTGCACAGCATGCAGTTCGCATCGATTACAATCAGTAATATTATTATACAGTGGTGTATCAGAGTAGAATTATGGCGACTGGTTTTGACCACGGCAAGTGTATTAAATCCAGTTTGCGTTTGTTCACTGTTAACATATCGTAGGTATGACATTGTAATATCGTATACGTGTTTTTTCTGTAACGCAAGACACACAGGTTTGCAGCGTTCGTAGATCGTGGGCGAATTTCGTGTACATGCCATGGTAATGCTCTCCATATCTCCAAATCACCTTTCTCATTTTTCAAAAACATTAAGAAAACGCCATATTCGTATACGTACGGTTGTCTCCGTCTTGCAAACATACAACACAGCAAACTACGTTCTGCACGACCGATTTTTTGTTGTAACCTTTAATATTTGATTAAACCGACCTATTGTCACTTTTTCGTATTGTAATACATAGTTTACATTCTCATAAGTAATTTAAATATCAAAATATCGAAAAATCCTATGATATCGCATAGCTATAATCATTGATTATAAATACTATTTATATAACTAGTATTTATAATCAATGCTATAATGTTTTTCCTTTTAGGTGAAAGGTCGGTATACTTTAAATGTTGAACCTTTTTTTTTTCTCACTGAACCGGGGGCCGAGTGGGTTAGGTTTAGGTCTGTTTATTATATTACTACACAATAGGACCCCATTGAATAATCAACATTTTAAAATAAAAAATCTTAGGTTCTTCGGAACATACTTAGGGTGCTCCGCTGTGCTGTGCCCGTGAACAAGACCGGCGAGTATGTTTAGTGTTATTAAAACCACGGTACGCGTCCGAGACCCGCGAGTGCTCGTTCAGCTCGTGAACCCCGTATAAACATATAAGTATATATCACGACGAATCGTTCCCCCCCCCCTTTCGATTCGTGTTTTTTTTCCTCTCCGCGTTCTCGCGAATCTCGAGTATAATTCGAACATTAACGGTCCGCGGCACGCGCGTATACATGTATGCATACCTGTAGTACGCGGATTATAATACGCGCGCAATTTATTCATATGCATACGATCGCCGCGGAGTCGGTCTTCCACCGTTTCCCGGTCGTTTGCGTCTCGTACACATTATACGTACTATTATTATCGTAAGCGTATGTGTATGGGTGAGCGCACGTTTTACATAAATCGCCGATTTAACGAGCAACGTATGCGATTCTTTCGGAGCGCTCGCGCAGACCAGCCAGCGGGGAAAACGTAATAATACGTGGTATTGTCTGAAACGAAGCGTTTTAATTCGGAAACCGTATGCGGGGGGGGACTTACGCATGGTACAACGTACCGCGCGCGCTCGCGAGGATGTATACCATTACCGCGGTTTAACGAAAACGATTTCGCTCTGCCCCGCACCCCCGGTACACGACGGGCAGACATATTATTATAAAACTGCTAGATGGCTGACGTACTATCTCCAATCCTCACTTACGCTGGCTCTTCCTGGGCCCCCTTCATTTCTCCCTCACACTGGCGAAAAATTGAATCCGTCCAAAACATAGGCATTAGAACAATAACGGGCTTGCCCACTTTTGTCAAAAACGACATCCTTCTGAAATCCACAAACTTTTAATCCATCCAATATTCAATACAGTCCCAATCTAAAACAACGGTTTATAAAAACTCATCCTCCAATCACAAATACATAAGACTCTTAGGTAAATCAAACTCCCCTCTGTCCACCAAACACGCTCCCATGCCCAACCCGTTGGCATGGGCGAACAAACTTTCTAACTAAATTTAACTACTCCAAAATAATCTCATCCAAAAACATCCATCCACTAATAAAGGCGCAAGCCTGGTATAGTAAACGGTCTATTCCAAAGCAAAGCAAAGCAAAGTACTATCGTCACGCCGCTTCGTGTAGTTCAATGATGATACCGGCCGACATTTGTGCACGGTAGTCAACGTTATTGTTTGAGGTCGGTTAACATTTATCATCGTCCGCTCAACGGTTTAAATTATACATTTTTAATTTTCACTCGACTGATCATTCCCATTCATATATGCGGCTTGGATCGGCAAGGGCCCCGCTATCACTTTTTACAGCTTTCAACCATTTACGTATAGGGTCATAATAATGATCGTTTGGTTTCAAAAGTTTATAAAAAATGTTGTTTTCAACAAATAAAATGTTCCTTTTGCAAATAGTTTAACTTCATTATGAACTTCTACTAAGTGTGTACGTAATGTTAACGATAACTGTAAAAAAATATCCTGATCTTTTATCGGCTCTGGTCCTGAAGTAATCATAAACTGAATAAACGTACACCATATTCAGGCCCCAAAACAATCAATGGAAATTGTATTCAAATATAACCGAGCGAATCACATATTCTTCCATTCATTTAATATCTCTGTTTATTTTTTAATTGCACCTAAGGTTGTTAACAAAGTTTATTTTATATACAATATTCAACATGTATATGAATTGATATCGTATATTGTATATACTATGTAATTGAAAAAAATAATTTATGTGATATGTGCGTTTATTTTTAACACAATTCCGACTACTTGTTTATCACTTATCGCGTGAATCACGTAATGGAAAAGCAAACCATTGACCATCACGCATAAATGAGGTAGGATTCGAAAAAAGACGGTGGTTAGCTGCAACATCTATAGTGTTTGTACAGGTATCCGTGAGACGAACGCGATGTTTATCGACATTTTATGCCAACGACTTCCAGGGAAACGACTTTACATCTTTACCTTTATCTTTGATTTGTCGGGCCGCGGAGTATACCGTAGTAGGGCACAGTGAATACATTATAACCGCAGAAAGTCGTTAAAAGGTAGGTACTGTTTATTTTTTATTTTTTTTCCTATTCGCTTAAGTATGAAATATTCGTAGAAACTTTTTAGTTTCGCCGTTGATGAAGCGATCACCGAACGAAAAGAAATAATTCACCGAAATCTCGGTTACGGTGGTGATTAATTTTATTCCTCCCTGGAAAAGTAATTTTATGTTATTTGCGTGCTCCATAGTGTTGGTTATACTAAGAATTTTCCACTGGTTACGAATATTAATAAAGAATCGTAATAATCATTTTATTTTCATTTTTTGTTACTTTTGAGTTATTGATATATGGGGTTGTCGCGAACGCTACAACGGAATTAGTGTTGGGAAAATATGTATTGCAATGTACAAAAACCCAGTGCTTACGTAAAAAATGATTAAAATGTTCAATTTGAACTTTTCAAGTTTTATTTTTAATTATAGTGTTACATCGAACGGAATAGTTATTATTTAATTTTAAATTTGACTTTTTCCCCGGCAACGATATTATAAAAAACATTTTCAAGTGATTGTAATTAATTAAACCGCATATGTTTTTGTTCGCTACCATTGTATTCACTAGCTCAACCGTTAGATAATATGATTATAATATCAAACGTACCGTAAATATAAAACCATAAGCTTTTAATGCTTACCCTTAGACGTTGTGTCGAGTTCAAGATGCCTTTTCCATCGATTTCTATGACTTACACCATTGCGTGACGTGGTGATACAATTTGAAAGCTCGTAGAATAACTATGATTAATTACTATGGATTAACTCTTCTAATTAAAAATTATAAAGTAACATACCAATTATCCGGTTAGTATTTTTATGTTTTTTAATTTTTCCAAAAAATAATTTCACCCATTGATTTATTTCTGGGCATTTTGAAAATATTAGATTGAGAAAAAATTGGATGAATTCCATCGCAAATCGTAGAGTATAAAACTTTTTTGGTATTGTGCGTTCAAATGATACTTAAAAACGAACTCAAACAAAAAAACTATCTACATTATTAACTGTGGGATATATTACCTGTTATAATGATCAGCATATTATAGACTTATCAATCCAACTGATAAGTTAAAATGTATCTAAACTAAAACAACCTTTATTTTTCAAATTTAACATCTAATATTATCTAATATAATTTAAAAATGTATGTTAAAAGTCTAGGCTTTAGAATAATAGTATGTTAAATGACCTAGACTAGTAACATTTATTTATGGATTTGTGGAATTTTCTATATTTATCTCATATGAAATGTATGCGAAAAAAAACTGAAAACAAAAAGGTTTCGTTCATATTCTGGGCTCTGAAATCAGAATAATTTATATATAAATCGAGATTATCGTAATATCTGATAAAGTATATACAGTAGTATGTACTTATAAGGCTGGTATGTGAAGGGGTCCATGATTTCCTACCCCCCTCCTCTCTCTAAATTTCTTCAATATTTTACAAAATTTTAATATGACTTTCGACACCAACATAAATAAATGTCATAAAGTTCTTTTCAAATTTGAATAAAATCAAAATTGATTTTATCAAGCACTTGTTTAACCCTAAAATTCAAATACATTATTGGGCTAGAACTAATAAAAATATTTTAGATCGAATCCGAAAAACAATCATCTAGTAATGGTCTTGTAAACCTATCTACTACAGATGATACGGATACGTATTTAAACGAATATATTATAATTATAATATCTACGTGTGAATATTATTTATTATTCAACGTGACATTTTTCTAGGCCGAAAACATTTCTTCTAAAATAATAATAATAGTGTATGAAAAGACATGTATTGCCGTACTTTTACATACGAATTTAAGTCGATTGTAGTACGAATGAATAATAACTGAAACGAAAAAAAATGAAATAACGAATTTATAACTGATTAGTGCTCGAATAACCGGTCAACAGAAACGGTCCATCGCTAAAGTAAGAATAACAAAATTTCTAAATATGCCGAGTAGTACACACAACCTACCGACGAGGGCAGTTGGAAACAACGGTTATAAATAATGATTTCCTATTCTCATATGTGCCGTTGTATTATAATAAAACTGTGTTTCTATGACTTAATAGTCGATAAATAGACGAACAATATGATATATTGTTTAAATATAAATACACTTACTGTCATAATAGGTATAAAATATTATTGTGGTACAACGTGGTTGGTAATTTGGTCGATTTGTAAATACATCAATCGATTCTAAACGACTATCAAAATGGTCAGAAACGGATCGACTGTGTAACACAATGTAATCGATGTACTATTTACGAAATCATTCGTAGGCTTTAGGTTTCTTTCGAAAAATAACCAATTAAATGTTGCCGTGCTCAGTACGAAAAGTTAAATATACAATACAGATTTAAATTCGGGAATGTATGTCGTAACAATTATTTTACGATAACGGCAATGTTAAGTGCTACTTGTCCAAATGAATTGAGTTCAAAACCTAATACCATATTGGATCTTCAGCAAAAACTTACCTAGCCGAACTAGTACAGCCCGGGTAATATTACGTTCGCTTTCACACGAAATAAAAAAAATGTAAATAATAATAAATGTGAATACGCCTAATGTTGTTTGAAACGCGCGCAAAACTTTTTGGCTAGCAATTTGTTCGCATTTTGTTTGCGCAATTTACAAAGACTAAACATAACCATGATGAATTATTAACTGCCAATCTTATATTAAATATAAGCAATCAATAGAAATATGGTTAATCAGTAACCTCAACAACCTATTAAAGCTTCAACAGTTTATGTGTTGTGGACCGGATAATAATATAACATTGTAATTATTTTTGGTCTATTTGTATTCGTATGTCATAATTTGTATTATTATTAAATCTCCTGTACTGCTTTTAAATCATTTTAAATCTTACTGTCACCTTTGAGCGTTACCTTGAGCGTAAAAAAATTTATTTACCTATTTTTATTATTTTTTACTTTATAAGTGCTCCAGCTTTACCGATAAGAGGATATCCTCAGTGGATATTTGGGCCATTACATCCTATGTTATGTATTATCACAAATTGTAGATAATTCTTTGGCCAAATAAAATATTATATTATATTATTATAACACATTTGAAAATGTGTAAAACGAGTATCTCGAGCGTTAGCAGCAATCGCGTACTGTTAACTTTATGCATATGAACACGATACGGCACAAGAATCGCTGGAGTAAATTGTTATGCATGTGTATGTATTGATATTTTTTATTCGTTCAATTATTATGAATATCGTTTTCATTTAACAACATTACAACTTATTAACGCAGTATGTACTCGTATTTAACGACGTCCGATAAACTATTATACATTTCAAAAGACTGTAACCATTTATTATGCATTTGTTTAACATTTATGCATCTATATATATATTGTATAAAGAAACACCAAGGCTACCCGCAGCTACTCAAAAAGACCATATGTTCGTAACGTTTAATACAAATATGTATGCAATAAATAACTACAAAATATATTAACGTAATTTAAAACTAAGCTTTTATGTTTTAAACTAGACATTTCATTAGAAGTACTCATTATTTCGTAGATGTTGTATGCGAATATATTTTCCTTTTTGAAGAAATGTGTTTATCTTTTAATTTTTTTTTTTCGTCATCTCTTTAAATGTATCAAAATAAGTATTTTAAATCATAAATACGAGTATGGTAAGTGTGATTAAAAAAATTCAGAAAGTTATTATATTAGTTGGAAAATTGCAATTGAAAACATTTTTAATACAAAAATGACAAAAAAAAAATTAGTTAGGATGAATCATTGATTATATTATATAATCATTAATATAAGAAGGCTTGTACAATAAACATTTAAACAATTTTTTTCAATTTTTTTCAGAATCATACGTATTGTATGATTATGTATTTATATACTGCACAACTCTATAGCATTTTAAATTCGATCGACGTACTGGCCATAGGAAACACGACCGTTTGTGTACGAAATATGTGTACATAAAATATAGGACGTCTATTAAAAATTCCCGGGTCAGTTATTATTATATTACCATTGTCAGTGGTAAAATGTGATATTTTTGCTTTTGGGGGAGGGAAAAAAGGCGCAATATAATCGAACGCGGCTTAATTTTTCCCCTTCTGCCACTCGTCGCCAGAGCCGACGACGACGTCCTGCTGCAGTTATTGCACTATCCCTCGCGTCCCCTGCACATCAACAATACTCGAACCTATTATACATACACACGCAGCCCATGACAATGGTTTTGCACCCTTCTAGGGACAACGGGATACCGAACGGAGATGAACGCAATTTTATATATATTTTTATGATGGATCAATTTCGACCGTCCATAAAACACACACACACACACACACGCGCAAGCTCACGTGCACACCCATACTCGTATATTTTATGGTGTCTGCGTGCGTGCACCGTTGGCGAGTAGGCCCAATGGGGTTATGTCGATCAAGGGAAACGAGAATATTTGGACATATCTTCGAATTAGTGATCATGCCGAATGTCATTCGCCGTTTCTAAAAAACATTTAACCCATGCCGATAAACCGTTTGGTTTTTATGGACGTCCGCCGTGTTCCGAATTCTAAGTGATCCCATAGGGTTCACGAACTTTCAGTAAAAACGTACACGTACGATTATTGGAAATGAAAAAAAAAAAACAATATTACAGTTTTGTTCGTTTGCAATGTGTTTCTATAATAAATATATATGTATTTTTTTTTTAGAAAACGACGAATCGCTTTATAGTGACCCAGGGCAGTAAATTGACCGTACGTTTACCATGTCAATCAACGAAAGCTTCTAACCAAATCTAAGATTGTTCTGAAAATCCTGTTTCTAAAATCTCCGTACACGACTTTGTCGAGGGCTCACAATAATAAATATATGACTGTTTCGATTTCCAGGCACTAATTGCAGCACGACACCATATTTATATGCTTTTTCATCGACATGGTTGAAAAAAGCAAAATAATTTTCACCCGCGTGAAATTCTGAAAGAAAACTGAATCACTTATAGTAGGATTTTATTAATTCAAGATTTTCACATAGAAATACATTTTTGGAATGTTGCCCATATTCGAATAAGGGAGTGACCGGAAAAACGGAAATTAAGCGCATACCTGCGGCGAACAGAGTAATAGTGAAACGTTTCCTGTACCCTCGGAGGTCATATTATTTTTAATTTCGAAGAGTAAAATTTGGCCCGTTTTCCGTGCACACATCCGCGACTGGTTCCATTTACGCGGAGCAGCCCAAGCGCGTGTGCGTGTGTGCGTCACGCAGTTACATTATTATATTCTCCGCAAAAACGGCGGCGTCGTGTCTTGGCGACAGCGCAGATTTGTGCCCCGAGCTGCGGTCGCCGCCGGGGAGCGCGAATATTTTTCGGACGTGTCGGATCCCCCCGGACGTCCGGTTCATTCGACTCTCTCTGTACATCCGTGGTGGGGCGGTGAATAGGGCGGGGGGGGCGGGGGTTGGTGAAAGAAAAAAAGAAAGAAACTATCATTTCGCCTCAGTTCCCTATGCGTACGATGTATTATAAAGTATATAAATACGAACGCGAGAAGGGTGACCCGAGGATATTAATCGTTGTCCATTATCTAGCGTTTCCGGTGTGTTCGTGTACGATAAATATACGTATATACGTTTATATTATGTGCATGTACATACATCTGTAACGGATTTTCGCTCGTCCTTGGGGGAAAAAGCTGTGCTAAACCAAGAGCGTGTGTTTGCGTCGGCGTATCCCTTATACTATAGTCTCGGGTAACCATCACGTGCGTTTGCGCAAAGTTCCCGCGAGCGGTGGGTATAGTTGCCCCGGAGCCGTTTCCGTTTCTGTTGGGGTGGATTTGCCCGGAACGCACGTAAAATGCATACGCGTACGCACACGTTTTAATGCACCGCCCTAATGCACCGACGACGACGGGCGCAGCACCACGGGGATACGACGTAACAGCGCGATTGTCGCGGCGGCAGCCGAGCGCGGGTGAAAGACGGTACAAAACTTTTGATCCATTTGTCACGCGGTCGTGTTATAGCTATTGCATTCGCACGCGGTGACGCGAGAAGTGCACGCAGAGACGCGCAGAACGATGTCCAAACGAGGTCCACGCGCGCGGGATTACCTCGGCGCAGATGTTACCAAGTACACGGTGCATGGTAATTATCATGTTATAAGTAGGGCTCGGAAGTTATTGCACTAAAAAACGTTGATAATTGATTGCACTGTTGCAGTAAAAAAATAGCCAAAATTGCACTTAAAAATTGCACAAAAAAAAGACATTGATTGCTTAATTTTCGTCATTTTTGACGTCAATACGAAATAATAAGACACAAACGTATGTACGACGAAACACGCGATGACACTGAACGACTGAACAATGAAGAAGTGAAGACTGAACTAAAATTTTATTTATAAACTTAAAACTACAATGGTGCAATCTACAAGTCTTGATATATCGTCATATTTAGTTTCTAGAAAATAATATTGATATTAATAATAACCGCGGCATTGTATTTTCGCATTTCCGGTCGGCCGCGGCGTTCTACCTAAATCCCGGAATAACAATCAATATGCGTACTATATATTTTAACATACATCTTACCTTTTAAAAAAAATTAAATTATGTCATTCACAATTTACAAGTATATAAAACTGTACAATTAATGAGAAAAATCACCAAAATTACAATCAAATGGAAAAACATTTCCAAAATTGCAATCAAATTGAAAAAATGGCCAAAATTGCAAAAAGTTGCACTAAGATTTGCACTAAATTCGTACTTGCATGAGATGAATTTAAAACCTACTTAGAAATGAATCCAAGCGATGGAAAAAAAGTTGCAAATGCAACAACATCCGAGCCCTAGTTATAAGTTATCCAAAAAATCACGATGGGCGAAACGTCGTGTTGGACCGGTGCAAGATACAAATGTTCTAATGCCGTGTGCGCGCGAGTCGAGGCGGTGGGTAGGCGCGTACGTATATGCTCATGGTATATGCCATGGTGTTTCAGACCGTATAAGCTCGCGCCCTTAACGGCTCCGACCCTTAACGCGACGACATTTATCGATTTCGATAGCGGCGTGGTGCTACGCTCTGTATATTACGCCTGCTCGTGCGATATGATATTCTCCGATGTTCGGGCTCGTTCGATTGTTTCTCCGAAACGTAGACGCAACGCAGCATGATAACAATACGTACAGAGGTATCACATTATACAGTCTTGACGTATTCCCGTGTTGATCGATCGCGTTTCATTAGACGCCCGTCCGCAGCTTCACGCTACCCCGGCACCTCGATTACGTACATATCTGTCCATCCATCTGCCTCGGACGGATTATTCGTTAATCATCAAACGTTTACGTGTTAAAGTATAACATGCGATGTTCAATTAACGTCAATACGGTTCTTTAAGCCCTTACGTGAAACCAATAGAATTTACCTAATTGTGCTTTGACACGCGCGTGATATTTTATATCGCATTGATTAGATAGGTATTTAATCGTGACACTACGCGCTCTCTATTGACAGTTGACACGCGTCGCCATTAATTAATTATAAGTTTCCACTGTTGAAGTGACTTGTCTAGTCAATGCGTGCATGGCGATGTTGTGTTGTGCATACGGAACGGTGATGACTGATGATGATAACGTAGACGTCGTTCTTTACCAAATCATCGTTGTGCGTTTGCTTCGGAACGATACGAGAAAATAAGAATCCGTAAATCACACAGGTTTCGGGCCGAACCACGAAATGTACATCCTGCTCCGTTCCCAATAACACGGCGACATACTGAATACTATAGCTTTTGAGAATCGATCAAACCTTTTTTTTTGGACCAACTGCTACCGGTTAGGTTCCGATATCATAACAATACGTTGGCAAATCAAAAGAAAAAGAAAAGAAAGTTTACTGTTTTGCAAGAAACTAACGCGGTAAATCAAAGTGCGCTTAAATACGTTTTAAAACTGCAGTTTACTCTTTTGTTCGTATTATGTTTTATTTGTTTGTGCAGTGCGCGTGTAAAGTTTGTTTTATTTTTATGGTACATCGGATCAGTGGGATTGATGTGTTGTTATTGAACAACGATGTTAACAGCACAACGTTTCTACTGGACGACGCGACGGTCTACGACTGGAAATCAAACTATTTTCTATTTTAAATTTTTGCAAACATGACGAACAAACTTATATACACCTACCTCATAGACGTGTTACTATATTATGCGGCCATCGAGGAGAATATTATCTTTGAAACGTATTGGGGGGACGAATCGTTTTACATACTCGTATTATATATTATATTTTGCTGGTGAATGGAAAATAAATTTAAGCTTACAGTATGCCAAGACACTTGTTGACGTTTTATGCCATTGGTCATCGTGTGTCCGTTGTCTATATTATGAGTGATTGGTAAGTCCACGCGTAACGTTATTTTTGTCATTTATTTTTTGCAGTATAACGACCGCACCGTTTCACAGTAAGTTGTTCAGTGGTTTGGAAAATACGAATCATATCCTTCTTATGTACAATCGCATAATATTGTCGACAGTTCGAAGTGTGTATTTCAAATAAATTAACGGAGCGCCAACACGGTGTGTGTGTTTTGTACACGGTAATGCGTTTTTCCTGGAACATACTCATGTTGCAATAAAGTTCCCACTGAAAATAAAATGTTGGTTGAGCTTATTGGGTCATCTGTATTAATGATAAAAACGCAATCATTTATACAGAACTATTGTATTAATTCATTTTGAACTTTTTGCTACTATTGTCACAACAATATGCCCAATTATTGTGCTCAATAAAAATGCAAACAGAAATTAAAATTCGTAGAAACTTTTTTTACATATATATTCGAGACACTTTTTAGACAAGAAATATTTTAAATTAGTGCTTAAACGGTGGATAGTAGATATAAGGCTGTGCTGGATTTAAAATTTATTACTCACCTGTGTATGCTTAACGTGTTGTTTTGTAAATTTATTGTAATCAGTAATGTATTGTAATTATTTATGGATAGTTTTTTATGATGTGAAATGTATGAATATAGTATACGTGCTAGTACGAAGTCAAAAGGCTTAATTCTAGTCAAATCTTCGCGAAAGTGCATGAATATTATTATACTGTTTATATGTGAACAGCATAAGGAAGGGAAGGGGATAAAATACGGTAATCGAGGCATGCGCAAGGTCTGAAACTAAAAGTAATACATACTGTAAGAAGATGAAAGAAGAGTTTGGTAAAAGTTTTGAAAATAGTATTTAAGTTTCAATTTTGAAACATTATTTCTAAATAACGTTCACCAACACTTCCTAATTTTCAAACTTGTGTCCCTACTTAAAAATATTATATTCCTACCATATTTTTATACCAGGAGGCTTGATTAATTATTAAGTAGTTTCGGAAAGTCCCGTATTTTTAAATCGTAGCTTTCATAATGGAAAGTTCACTCAAACTGCCTGAGTTTTTAAACCCTAAGGACCCAATTCATTATTGTCTTAGTAGAAGACGCTGAAGTGATAATAGGATAAAGACAAAGTAAAAATTGTTCCACTTTCAAGCTGACGTCACACTTCAGTGTATTGATATAAACATTTGTACATTACAATAATAGTATAATTAAAAGTAACAGAGTTAGAGAGGAGAAGAGTAAAAATACTTTTACAAGTGTTATCACGGTGTAAGTGAGGGAGGGTGAGAATGAGTGATACAAAAGAAGAATAAATACAAAAGAACACAGGGCCTCAAAGTAGGCTCCTCAGGTACACTTAAGCATATTCTCCCCGTACAAGATGTTTCATATTCTTTTGTCCTGGCGTGCGATTCTGTGACGCGAAATATTCCGAACGCTTGTTGACAACAATGTAATTATACATCCAAGGTTACATAATCGTAACTTTGTGTCAGACACTTGTTTCCGACGAAGAAAAATGGTATTTTCATAATTAAATTTAACAACGTAAATATTTGGACCCGGATAAGTATACATGTACAATGTGCTGTCGTAACTCTAATGTTTGAGGTGTTATTAATATCCATAGCACGACTGGCGGCTGTTGGATAATAGAAGTTAATAAGTACAAACCATACATTATCGGTTCAATATCATACTGTTGCTCTGCGGGTCGTTTTTTTTAGAGTTGCGATAGTACGATGATAATTAGTAATTACACTGAAATTCGGAACGCAATAAAATCTAATGCGAGCACACAATTCCTACATTATAGTATTCTATTTTTGGAAATAAATCCACGTGAATAAAAAAATACCGTGATGGAAAATATGAGTACTTATTTTTTTTTTTTTAGTTTAGTCATCACTTATATATATATCAGACTTATTAAGGTTGTACGAAGTTATAACCGTATAATACGGACACTATATCCGTCCATGACGGGCAATATATAAATATATATTTGCTGTATATATAGCAACATCCACTTTGCAAAATCAAAATTGGACTAATATTATAGTTTAAGCTCCTAAAATACTAGATTTCAAGAGGAAGACGTTTCCGGGGTAATATCAGAATATCGTTTTACGAAGAATTTACTTCAAATGAAATAATAATATACGAGAAGTAACCGCAACCCATACGATCGTATATTACTCGTATTATCATATCTTTTTTGTGCAGTATTTTACAAAAACATAAGACATTATCTCCTTGAAAATATTCCTTATCATCCTTTGGGCAATTGGTGTTCATCAAACATAGTGTGATACTAACCGTAAAAATAGGATGCCACGATTTGAATGTTAGAGTTGGTAGCGAAACAATGCAGGGCCGGACCGACGCTACTCAGGAAAAATAGGGAGCTCTCTATGGCGACAATTATTTTGAATGAACCAAATCGAATTAAAATGTCTATCGATTGATTGTGCACAGAAAAAAGATCGTAAAATAAATAATTGTGTAATAGATGACTCTTTATATAATACTGAGATTATTCCAGTTGTACCTATATTTTCAGTATAATATTCTAATTATTTCATATATTTTTTGTAATGTATCCTAGTATATGATTTCGGTTATAAAATATGAATGAAGTCAAGTTTTATTTTCATTGAGTTTATTTTATTGTTTATTTTTCCATACCCCCTCCGCCGAACGACATAACTTTTGAATAGTGGCGCAAAATTAGATTTGCGTAGGGAGGAAAAAAACCCGAGGCCGGCCCTGCGAACCATTGTTGTCTGTTGGATAGACGCAGTGGTTCTCAACCGGGGGGCCGACAACAATTTTTTTAGGGTCGCCAATACACATAACGATATAACACGCGAAACAGCATTTCCTACAGCGACTACAATGAAGGTCAAATCGAAAAATCGACTGGACGTTTCACCAACTGCGAGAGTAAGTTTAACCAAATCTGCCGAGCGTTGACGATTGACACAATTCTTTCTAACAACGGCAAAGCAGTCGCTATAAAATTAAAAAAATATTCTCACGTGCATGATGTAAGTTTTTTTTGTTGTAAAACGCGTTTACACAAACAAATACAATAATCATAACATTTTGTAACACGTTTTTCACGCTTACATTACAGAACGAAATACCGGTGACGTTATGGACGGTGCGTCGCGGACTCCGAAACGCTGCAGAGAACCGCCGGGATGACTACACGGAGGCGGTGCAGTGCAATTTTTTCCACCCTCTCGAAGGAGTTTTTTGTGCGCACCACGCGACCCTTAACCGTTGGGAACGGATATACTATTTAGTAGCAGTAGTGATAGGTGAAACCGTACCGTTTCGTTACGTTGACGAAACTTGCGAGTACCGCGAGACTGCGCAAATGAAGTTTCTTCAAAACTATTATTAGCACACGGACTGCTATGTATATATGTAGCGTCATTGCCTCGGCTAAACGATTAAACTTTTCATTTGAATAGTTTTCAAACCGGATACTTCAAACGTTAATGTCTGTTTAATGGTGGCGTAAGATTTGGCTCCCATTTGAAACCGTTCGCTGGATTAATTACAAACAGCACACAGTAAACGCACTGTCGCTCTAATCAATTATGAAATAGTTTTCTCGTGCGTCTCATGCTCTTCGGCTAATAACACTGCTAGCACCATTACATACCTATTACGGTACGTTTTTCGTAAACGCCATACTTCCACATGCAACGTGTTGAATGTTGAAAAACCCCGGACAAGATTTCAAAATTTCAAATCGATAAATATTACTGGTATTGGACTTCGTGCCGAAATCATCGAAGGTCGTTCAATCGTTGAATCTAACCAAGCCAAAAATCAATGATGTGTATTGTTACCAAACAAATTTTTCTTACAACCTTTAGAGGAAAATATTTGTTTTTGTTCTTTTATAGTAATTTACACGTTTAGAGCATTTTTACGTAAACGCAATAGTCGAATACATCTGTTGCCTTCTTCTTAAGCTCATTTAATTTTTGTTTTTTTATACGAATTATTACACTTTTTATGACTGGAAACTTCGGATTTAGAATATATATTGTGGACGACTCATGGGAACATGTGAATTATGTTAAATATATTCATAAAATTATCTCTTGGTAAAATTGCGTAATGTTAAATTATGTTTTACACTTCACATGTCAAATAAAATTATTAAGTGTAGTTTTTTTTTATCTGGCAAATACAAAAGTTATCTAATTTTTTATATTCTAATTGACAATGTAAATTCTTAAAATAACAATTAAATAATACATTTTAAATACTACCATGCGTTCAAATATTCTTGCGTATAAGTAGATTCCTACAATTTTTGTTAAAAACCAACTCTTCGGATATTGTACATCTATACGTAGTATGTATAAATAGACACCAAGTCGTTTTTAATTTACGTTTTTTTTCTTACAAAACGTACACGTCTGATACGAAATGTGTACAGAACAGACTTTTTAATATACGTATATCATTGATATACATTATAAAAAAAGGTTAATAGTATAAAAGCGTGGACACTTTCAAAAAATGTACGTTTTAACTGTTTAGCATCCGAATTTAAAATTAAATTTTATATACCAAACGAAATTCTTGTGCAGGATATCACTGTCATGTTTTTTTTTTTAAATTTAAATTTCATATGCAGGTACTTCTAGCAGTTCATAGTGTCTGCAATAGAAAAAGGTTCCTTAAAACCATGCTGCACATATTTTATAAAATATCCGTTCAAGCCAAGTACTAACGCGATATGTTGGTGGAAAACCCAGACAAATGTATTCGTCTCGTTTTATTATCGACGAAATAATGTAGGTAGTGAAAAAAAATAAATATGTTGTTACAGCTTATGATGATGAATAATATTACGTGGTTCGTACCATCTTAATAGGTTTGCAGGATATACGAATAAAACGCGTTTTATGTTTCGTTATTATTTCGTGTATTTACGGCGGCGGCCGGTGATACTATCATCGCGTGGTCTAACGTTTCTAAAAAAAAAAAAAAATACAACGCGTGCTAATGACGAATGATGACTGGAAACGATACGCGGCGCACAAGATCCGAATGTCCATTAAATGTACGCGCGGGTGGTAAAAAAAAAAAAAAACCAAATAACATATTTTATGTAAATAAAACGAAACGACGTCGGGCAGCAGGTAAAGACGGGGAGAGAGGTATTAAGTGTTAAATTGGAAAAATTAGTCGAAGGAAAAGAATACGTTGCAAAGGCGGCGGCGGTGGCATTAAGATGGCTACCGGTTGCGGTCATATATCATCATTGCGTATATTATGCGTCATACATATGGCTGCAGGCTGTACATGCGTTTGGCCGTCCCTGCCGTGCCGAAATTGAAATCGTAACTAATGCGAACAGATGGTCCGCTTGACGGATCCTGCGGCCGCAAGTCTGCCGCGGTGCGGCGTAGCTCTTCGACGATTGGACTTGAAATACGAAGCACGCGCTATATGGCCTTTGGAAAGGACACGGCGTGCCTACTGCGCGATCATCACTGCCGCGTTCGCGTTAAGATCGAAACGATATATGTGATACACACTGTTACGCATATACAAGGGTTTCCCAACCTTTTTTTACTTAATGCCCCTTTTAGATTTTAAATCACACCGCTCACATCCCCCCACCCCCAATCTTTTCTTAATGATTAAAGAATTTGATTAAAAAAAAAATATTATTTAACGCTACGATTTACTTAATTTTAAATTTAAATACCTACTAATAATATGAAATTTATATATGTAGTTTGATTTTGAATTTGCTAATATAAAATAATAATACTAAAAACACTTATATGACTAATGACTGCCCTGAGGTTGATGGTTTCCTGTGATGATATCTGGCTCAATAGATGTCAGAATTAGTCTACGAAAGTCTCCTTTTTCACATATTATGTCTAATTCGTTTCTTGATTTTGTGAACAACTGGTTGAACCGCATTAAAGCCTTTATAACCAGGTATGTTGACGGCAAAAAACAAATTATAGATGAACCCCTTAGCGCCCCCTTAGCGCCACCCTAAGAAAAATGACCCCTTCAAAATAAAAAATGCCCAAGAGGGGGTGGTAGAACCCACGTTAGGAATCAATGGTATATACGTTCTGTCGTACGGTTACTATTTCGTAACAGTGTCCATCAGTTCATAATTATGGCGGATGTTGGACAGTTTATTTACCATTCCAATCTATTATTGTCATCACTAACATAACGTGATTACGGCGTGATTACGAAGAAGCTTGTAAATAATTCATACTTTGGAATATATTAAACACAAAATTAAAAAATAATTAGGTCATACTATATTCTATAGAACTGTCGTCAATAACGTCAAATTCATATTGATCAGTTGGTCGAAAGTGTTGATCAAAACCGTGAATATATTATCAAAATAGTGTCAATCGCTATCACCAAACTAAAAAATTATTACCATATTATTGTTATCCATCGTACAAAGTGCCGCCCACGATAAATGTTCACTAATATTTTTTCACCGTGGAAAGTGTCGGCGGTTTGCAAATTAAACAATAGAAAGTACAAATTGTTCGTTTACAATTTTCGCCACTGATGTTTCGGATTATTATTATTATTATTTTACTCTTGTAACGTGGTCGGAAACCTCTATAAAAGTAATTAAACTCTTGGTCTCCTCAGGAAACCTCTATTATAAGTCGACGAAAACACATGTAATTCGGTCCCCTCGATAAATCGAAAATAATAAAATGTGAGAAGGCCGTAAACACTCTATAATAAATTAGAATATTTTTGGCTAGAACCTCTACAACTTGAAATTTTGAAAACTTTTTATACAAATAAATATAAATGAATTGTAAGTATGGTTCAACTAAATCACTCGTATTCAGTAAGAAAATGTGTTATTTTGGCATAAAAAAAATAACAGAGATTCTGTATTATAACATAGTTTATCTTATCATATATATCTGGATCATTAATTTAATTTAATTAAATAATAAATTTGTATTATATAAAATATTTAGAATTATTTCTTTTTTACCCTCGATAATTTGAAGTTTTACTAAATCAAAAACCCGAAAAATGTATTATGTTCATAAAATATAATAACAGAATGGTAGGAAAAATGCGTAGTGCAAAAAAAAAAGGATAGCCTGTGACATGTATCTCCTTTTTTATGAAAATCATGATTTTATTCACTTGCGATTAGTTAAAAGTCAGTATGTGAATAAAAGCACAAGTCATAAAACTATTAATTTCAACGTGATAATGATCAAAAGTATTTTAAAATAATGAAACAATAAAAATATTAACACTGTTTTTAAAAATCGATAGAAGTTAAAACTATATAAAATTGAAAAAAATCTGTTGTCAAAAAAAAAATATAACTGAACTTTTTTTCGTGTACGCTAAAAACTAGTGATTTCTGACGCCGTCCATTTATATTGTTCAGATACATTATAGCAGACATAAAAAATTTTACTGCCCGTAGGGACGACCGGACTCGGCACGGAAGGAAAAATAAAATCACACGGTATTGTGTTCAACATATTTTTCCAGTCAAAAACGTTCCTCGACACTTGAATTATTATAATTCGAATTCTTAACGGAACAGTATGTGGCCCCTTGTGCCGCGGCCGTAGTCAGCAAGATACCACATGGATAGTACTTGCACCTTATCTTATTTCATATTTAAATTATTCAATTAGTTTGTGTTTTTTTTAGTGTATCGTTTTTCTTCGGCCCGTGGAAGCGTTAGTAGTTCGATGGTACTTTTACGACATCGGTACATGAATAGCCACCACGAGCGTACTTTTATTACGTGATAATTGTGACGAATTGTGGAATGAATAATTAACTCTCTAACAGTCCGTATTTATTTGTTAAGTTTAGTTATACATTTTTAATGACGTATTTTTTTTTTTTTTTACGACCTCGTTTTATGTAGGTGTATACGAGCACAGTAGGTACTTTTTCCTTTAGTATTTATAATAATATTTGTTTTTTTGTCTTTAATGATAACTTTTCCGGTTCTCCAACTCCCATTAGGTACTCTAATTGATTAACAATGAAACGAGTCCAGTCTTTGTATCGCAGTTTATGTGTGGTTTTTATAATCAGAATAACCATAAAACCGAGTGCTGCATGGTAGTGTCTAAAATAAATCATTACTCGACTTATAAATTTATTAACAACGAAAATATTAATCGATCCGATTTAAATAAATATAATTTCCAACATATTATAAGATCCACGCAAAACTTTTATAGTGTTAACTCGGAACGCAATTAAAAAACGAGTACTCTTACGGTATTACGTACTTCACCGTTGTTTAACGTTTACTCGTCGCAACTCCAGATTTGGACTGAAGTATTTACGTGTCCGTACTCCATACCAAAAGCTAATACGTAAACATCACGCATGGGTAGAATAATAATATATTCGTCCATCAAAACTCGCTGTCGACGAAGGGTCTTCGAGTACTTTTCACCCACTCGTGGACACGAACGCGAAATTAAACCGAAACTGCATTTGAGCGAGGGTAGATGGTGTGTATACTTAACAGGGGGTTAAGTTGAGTGGTATTTAAAGGAACCAATCTCGCCCCATCGTACTTATTTTAGAAATTATATTAAAACATCGTTGCCGTTCGAATGTTAACAGCTATAGTCTACTGGAGATCACTAAGTTGAACGCATTCACATATATTTTCCGGAATACGATTCTTATAAAGCTACACATTTTATTTAAATGACGTAGTCGATCGTTCAGTGTTTATTTATTGTATAGATAAAAAAAAGGAAAAAAAACCTTTAAGACTTTTTAGACTTCAACATTAAAATAATTATATTGGTACTTATATCACGCTATTTTTAATCAATTAGATGAACTTCCACTTTAATCTAACCGGCAGTTTTAAAACCCTGCAATATAACCGGGTCGTGAAAAATGTTGTGAACCCGTTATAGGCCGTGAAAAATGCAGGTTCGAGGGTAATCATATTGTCCAATTCGTTCGGATTCGACGGGCCATCAGTGTATTGCGCCCTGCAGTAGACGCCGTTTGCAGTGTCCGGTGCACCCGAGTTGATTACCCTTGGGTGAATAAAAGGTAAGCAGTGTGACTATGTACTGTGTCCTGGGTTACTTAAGGTTAGTTACTACACTAGCTGGGTGCTAGATGTGTTCGGGTATGCACTACGACTACGACTAACGTTTTACTGTCAATGCGGTTGTTTCTTCTACATTTTTTGATACTTATGGATTAATCATTATTATTGTTCTATTATCGTGTTTGTGGTATGATTTTTCGTTAAACTTTACATCATTTCGTAAAATTCCAGTTATCTATCATTTTATTAAGGGAACAAATATTTTTTACCCCATTATATGTGGTCGAAAATGAGTCGTAGAAAGTGTACCTGGACCTACGTGGTGCGTTGAATCTCGAAGGAAAATGTTCGTGCAGCATACCGATCAAGAAAACATCTTGGACGCAACCGTGCGGTGGGGTGCCGAAAACGAGTCCTGCTCGGAGGGGGACATTTAAACATCGCGACCGCGGACTCGGGTGAGACGGAGCGGCGCGGCGTTGCGCTCGTGCGCGATGTACAAGTCTCGTGTCCGGATTCCGATCGAGCGTAGAAGATCGAGAAAATACGATGACAATGATCGCCATGGTAATAATAATATGGTTACACGATGATGATGCCGACGATGACGAGCGGCAGCGGCGGCGTGGAACGCTAGCACGTCCGCGGCCCAACGCCGAGCTGCTGCACAACCGGCGGCCATTGTGCGTTCGTCGGTCTAATTTTCTCGAGTATTTTTTAATTTTCTCTTTTCTTCCGTATTAGTCTTCTAAATAGGTTTTTTTTTTCTCTCTCTCCTCAACCCACCTATTATTGCGCTCGTCGTATTACTACCATAATGTAACGTAGCAGCTACACCACTACGCACTGCTATTATAACATACTCGCGCTGTTTACAACATCACGGCGTGTCGGACGGGCGCGATTACAATACAATTATTATCATCATCGGTACTACAATAGGCCGCGACGACGGTATCACGGTGCTGAGCAGAGACGTTGTTGATTACCATGCGCGCGAGGGATGACGGGGGCCCCGGGGGAACGGTCTCGAACGTGCCCCCCCCAGCGATCACGTCCGCGAGACGAAGACACCGAAGACGCGACACCCGGAAAACCTACGCGCCCCGGCGGCACGTGCGTGCCCAATCGGCTTCGGTCCGCCCTCCCCTACCCCCGACCACCGTTGGTAAACAAATACGCGCCACAATAGACCGACGTTTCCGTTGTTGTTCTTACGATTATATTTTCCTTGTGGTGCGCATTGTGCGGCGGGTGAAAAAAAAAAATCCGAGAACGACCCGCGGGCCTAAGCAAACACGATTACGGCGGCGATTGCACGTGATACGGCGTGACGAGAAAAATGGTGTCTTCGCGCATCACCGAACACTCGACGCTCTTGAGGTGTAAACGTAAAAACATTCGGGTACGAATCATGAAAACGTCGTCTAGGATCGGCCACGGACAATCGTAATACGGCTGATGGTAAGCGAAAACTCGAAATCTCACAATTGTTAGGCAGGCCGGAGGAGTAACGCGAGATGTTTTCGCCCGACCGCTTTTTGTATCGGCTTGTTCATTTCCACTTTATCGTAATCTCTGACGGTTTCGGTTCACGTACAGGAATAACGTTTTGTTACACGATCATCCACCCCCACACCCTCGGCCACCAACAATCGTGTTCATTGACATATCTTAACTGTGGGCAGAAACAAGTACGAACAACTTTGCGATGCACGTTCACGTCGTCAAAATAATGGAAAGTCATTAAATAACAAGGGAAAAACACGTAAATGTCAAACTTCAATATTGTGTTGATGTGTAGAACATTTTTAAAACCGAAAAGGCCTAAACGTAACTGTAATACAACACATAACTAATCATGTATACACTCGTTGAACGGATATTTCTCCTAACTTCAAATAACTCTAGCTTGTAATGAATTGCGGATTTTGAACGTTTGTTGCTTTACAAACTTATACAAGCAGACTTTTTTGGGATTCTCTTTCCTCGGAACATCCGTGCTCGCACATATACCGATATTGTTATTATTATTATACCGACGTACCTACACTTGATATTAGTAATTATAACGCGAACTATCTTGAACAGCCAATTGCCTTTGTCTTTGTATTGACTAAAAAGCTTGTTTAAATTTCTGTTTGCGTCGTTATAGTAGCGTTAATTAATAACACAATGCATCCTATTCGTCGTGGTATGGGATACGGTAGTGCAATTAACAACGATCGAATTAATTATACCTATATAAAACCAAATCAACTAGTTTACCGTAGAGGCGGTAAAGATAAACAATACAATCATTCTATGCTGCTATACAACGCGTACACAATACATTGTTTACCGTTTATTACGCAATAATAATAACACAGATACCTTCTGCTCTGATAATGTGATTGTGGAATCAATTAATGTGCTAATAACAGCGCTTTAGTTCCCAGTAACAAATTATTCAATTTCTACCGTTTGTTTTATGTGCGAAGAAAAAGCTTTAGCTTCCTGCAGAGATAAAGTAAGCTGATGTCATTGGACCGTATAGTTTCAGTGCATTTGTTAATGCGACGTCTAAAATACTTTATCACATACATGATATTGCCGTATTGACGTTTACCCTTTGTTACGGTCAGCGAAGTAGTGATTTAATAAACGCCTACAAGCCCACTATATCATCACGTTATCAAATGTATTATCTGACTATTGTTACTCAATTTCTGACAACATCATAAGAAGAAACGCTGAAAACTCAATTGATTTCCCGTAAATCGATGAAAACTGGAAGCAGTATCACTCATAAGTCATAATTTAATAACAATGACAAATTACTAAAAATATGATACAATATTTTAGTCCCGCCAAAATTCTAACAATAGTTGATTTCTCCATCAAGATCGCTATAGTTAGTGAAGTTAAGCCACCGATATCATTGTCACTGTACTAAATGAAGAAAAAAGTTTTTATTCGATTTTTGTATTTTATGATTCTTTTGTAGGTATGTGTACAACTTATAACATATAAACATTAAACGCCGTATAACTCCTACACTACTAAAATAATTTATTGGAGTTTATATTTTTTAAAAACGTATGCATGTCAACATGAATACCCAATCTGCAGTGATCACTATGTAAAGCTTTATTAATTAACACTAGAATGCATTAACCAAGAGTTGCACTCACTAAAAGCTGAAAATCATACTTTTATTCGATCTAAGTAAAATATCATCAATAAATTATTAGATATCGCACATTGTAGTTTTTGATGTTTTTGACAAATATTTTTACCGTTAAGGTTCCTAAGGCTTTAAATCAAATATTCAATAGACAATAATTTACTTTATGCAAAGACAAACGTATTAAATAAATACTAAATTATAAAAAATGTGAATAGTTATAACATTTAAATTTAATATCTAATCATAAGTCCCATGCTGGACTTTCAAGTTAATCATTATTTTCAGATATTACGGCACGGTTTACTTTGTAAACTGTACGTTGCAATCATATAAATGCAGATACTCCTGCAGAGTTTTTGTGGAATTTTAATAGGATCAAAATTGAATTAGATCACATACATTAAATGTCCGGAAAATGCAATAATACGCGTAAGTTGAAGTTCAAAATTAGAGAAAAACTCGTAATGCAGAAAAAGCAGTCGCCGTTCGGACAAATGTATGGCACCAAAATAAGGGGGCTTGTAATAAAACAGTTGACAAATGGTACAGAGGGAAATCTAATATTTGGTCAAAACCTCCAGGGACCTATCTTGAGGGTATAAAGAAAGTGAAATCATGTGGTAACATCACCAAATTCCTCTTTTGTCACAACATATCCCAGTCACAGTCATGATAGTTTTGTTCATTTTTAGCTTGACTGACTATGGTATTCATTAATTTGTATTTTAAGCTTTGACAATTATTACGAAAACAAAATGGATATTGTTGAAATGTAAAAAAAAAAATGTTTATTTAATTTATGTACAAATATAATAAACAAACACGTTGATAATGAAAATTATTTTTTCACGCTCTAAAGCCTAAAAGGCCGTTTCACCGATTTGTGAAATTTTTTCGAGTATATCGTTATACAATAGTGCTCAACATCGCATAAGGGTGGTTAGATTCATAATAGGCATTTAAGATGTTCTTAGTGCGGTGAGAAATTATTTTATAAAACAAATATATTTAATTTTAATTTTCAATAAATAGTCGTCTCATAGTTATATTTCGAACAGGGTGATTTATCATTGTTCTCCAAAGGTACATAAATAATAAGACTAACGTGATAAAAAACGATAAATACTTGAACCAAGGTTTTAATGGTGATTTTAAGACTGTAATTATTGTTATAACGGCCGATCTATGATAATGATAAACATAACATTATATTATTATTAAATTTTCGTTAATAATAAGGAAAGCAATGTCAAGCGAGCAAAAATACCGATAAAATATATTGTACCCATAGAGTCATTATAAACCTTTTATTTACTTTTCGTTAAAAGCACATTAGGATATTATTAATTACTACAGAAAAATAAGCCAATATTGTTCCGTGTCAAAATGTTATTCCCTCCCTGTTTTTGATTTTTTTTATTATTTTACGAAAAAATAAACAATCGTAATTCTTTTTTGGTTTTTAGTAAAAATAATATAACAATACGTGTATAGTTTTCAGCTTATAATTTATGTTGTTATATTGTAAACTTTAAAAGTACAAATAAAAAAACAATTACTATTATTTTTTTCTATTGTTTTAAATATGTAACTGTCAGTAAAAATATATTTTATTTTATTATTTTTATTATTTAATTACTGTCCGCGTAAAAACTATATTGCTTGAAATCTATAATCATTAATTTGCCTGCAACTCGGAAATCGGCGGAGTACGATTGCGCGCGTCTAACCTTTTTAGGTATACGATTGCGCGCAGTGCCAGAATAACAAAATACAACATTTTAATTACTCAAAGGCGTACGATTGCGCGTGAAATTGGGTACGACGCTGCCAAATGTATTACGTAAATAATAAAAAATACAAAAAGTTAATAATATCGAAAAATGTTATTTAAAAAAAATTTAAAAATTTTATTTTTAAATAATAATCGCAAAAAAAATTTTGGAGCATATTCGAATGTTCCGTCTGTAAATAAATCTGTACAACTGGTCAGACATTGAAAATTTTCTTCAGTGGTTAAACAAATAAAAGTGGAATCGTCGGGTAAATGTACAAACTTTTTCCCTCTAAACATTAAAAAATCTGCATCTTGAAATTCATTTATTTTTGTAATTGCATCTTCAAAATATGTTTGATAGGGAGGGAGATTTTTTTCTTCGTTCAATATACATTGCCTTTCTAACCGATTTTAAATCTTTATGTTCTAATTCAGTACTTACGCTATTCATAAGTTCATTTCTGATTAACTTTATTGGCCGGGTAGATATATTACTAGTAGCTTTTCGCTTACAACTTTCTCTCAATACTTGTCGATCAATTTTTTGTATCGGATCAACAGGATGGTTATGTTCACTAGCATTTTCTATAATTAAATCATCAATCGTCATCAACACTGTGGACACACACTGTTTTTTACAGCACCTCCATCTCACATATCCGTCAGCCCGCTGCCTGATACATCTAAATTTGTGCCCATCCACTAGCAACAAATAATTTCCCCTTTCCGATGTAATACGGCGAAATTCGTTTTCCATTTTTAAAAAATCAATACAAAACTGTGACACAATTCAAACACCGAACACAACTGGTAGTTAATTGATATAGTCACATCATGCACGATTATAGTATAGGTATATTCGTACATGTATGGACATTTACAATAAAGATAATATTTTTGATAATATAACCAATTCATTCTTAGTGATGGGAAGTTTGTCTGATATCGGCAAAAATAAGTTATAAATAATCTACTATAATCTACTGTGGTATCGTACGGATTTACCATGGACCTATATATTTGGCAACGTTGCTTAAAAATTAAAATATTATAGCGCGCGCAATCGTACGCTTAAAAAAGGTACCGCTGATATGGACCGCGTGCAATCGTATCGCGCCCTCGGAAATGTCTCTATTTAAGGGGTCGTCGATGATACCCTCATTCAATGAACTTAAAATAATAGCTTTTTAGTTGTTTTTTTTATTGCTTTCCAGTTTCTAACTCGACAGTTCTAACGCGGGTTTCGCCTACCATAAAGCTGGTAAAGTTTGCTTTATTATCAATTTTTTTTTCTCCATTGCATAAAACTTTATATTATTTTTAGGATGATAAAAATGTACGTATAATGACTTCTCGTCCAGGGAGCTAAATTCCCATAGTCCCCGTTAAAAAAATGCGTTTATGATGATAAAAATTTTGTAATTTTATATTCAGCCACTATCATTAATTATTATTAATCATAAGGGTGGTATAACTATGTTTTATATTGGTTTTATTTTTTTCTTCAAATTTATAGTTTTTTTATACTTAGACGAAAAAAAAATAATATTAAGTTTCAATGTACATACTCGTATTTAAAATTTATCACCTAAACTTAATAGTATATACCAACATTTACCATAACATTAATTGGATTTGTTGCTCCTCGAAAGCTAAAAATTTGGCTGTATTATTATTTCGTATAATTTAGGAGTAATAAATTACATTTTATGAAGATGAATTCAACGAATATAATATTATTTACGTAATTTTTTTTTCCTAGAATTTTGGTGATAAATTAATACAATTATTGTTACAGTATTTTTTTTTTTTTTATGCAGCTTAGTTATTTTTTTTAATATCCTTTTAGATGTAATATATATATTTTTATTATACTTATCAGTTATTACAATACCTATATATATTTATAGTTACGTATGAACGTTTAAAAATAAACAACTTAAGGATAATACAATTTTCTACGAAGGTAATTAATTAAAATATTTCTATTCGTTTTTACCGAAACTTGTCCGTATTCAAACTACGCTCATCGTTATTTTTTCCTTATTTCGCACTGCCTTATTGTATCTGAATTCTTGTAATCTGGCATCATTATAATATTGCTCGTATACACGTTGCACGGATTTCTGTAATTAAAGTTATTATTATTATTATTTTTTAGTTTTCAGTCTCTTACGAATTATACAGGGTGTCCCAGGTCTATTTGACTAATGCAATAACTTTTTTTCTATTCAATATTTTTAAGTTTTTTTTTTTTGTAATGATTTGTAGAGCCCTGCGCTATAATTTGTATATCTTATACTTTATTTTATTTTTTTACAACAAAAATAAATAATTTAAATTTTGTATTTAATATTTTTCTAATAATCCAAGATAGCTATTTCATAAATAAGTATTTAAAAACCATTTTGGCGTTTAAAACTTTTAATTTGGTTAAGTCGTTAATTTTTAAACAATTTTCAAAGTGTGTTAAAATTCAAATTTATTTCTTGCTAATCACTGTTACTGCTGTAGTCGATTTTCAATTGTTTTCTTCCAAGAAACAATAAATTTGTTATCATTAAAAGGTAGGTCATTAGTCATTACATAATATTATTATACATTATTGTATTTTATCATTATTTAACATGGTCACGTGATGCTTACCATTGTTGTTGATACTAAACAATTGATACTAAATTGTAGTGATGGGCAACGATATCGATAATTCGATACGATATCGATATCGTGACAAATTTCCGACATCGACATCGCTTTTGTATTGTACGATATATCGCGATATCGAAAATAATATTTTTCAAGAAAAATACATGGTATTTACTATTTGATATTTGTAGTTTTTAAGCTATAATAAATTAAAAAATAATAATAGCCATTAGCTGATAACGTTTGGTGCACGTGTTCCGGTGAAATGTCAATTATTGAACACTATTAAAGTATTAAGTATTAATAATCCATTATAATGTTATCTTAAAGGAATATTTTGCTGACTTTTAAGAGGTACACGGTATAGTACCACTGGATATTCCATAATCTACAGTCTAATTTGTGTCGTTGGTGCGGCGTAAACGTCTGTTACGTACTCCGCTGACCGTTATATTTCTGTCATTTATCCTACAGTGATAATTATTTTCAAATTACAAACATTATTTTTAGTGATGAGTGAATTAAAATTGGTTTAATCTATTTAAAATTCAAATTTATATCCAGAAGTCTCAAAATTGGCAAAAAAATACTTGTCGATAGTCGCAACTAGTGTCCCATGTGAACGTCTGTTTAGTGAGGCTGGCAATATAACTTCAAAGAAAAGAAGTAGACTATCTACAGATCGAGTTAACAATCTTCTCTTTTTGAACTCTTATTATAAATCCACTAGGACGTCAGACCACACTTTGGTAAGAACATACATTTTAATTTTTCAAATTTGAATTCAAGACAATATTAAAATAAAATAATTATGAATTTATTTTCTAGGATACAGCTATCGGGGTTGAACACATTTAAGGAGAATATCGATATCGATATCAATATCGTAGAAATAACGATATCGCGATATAATATCGGAAAAATCTGAACGATATCGATACAGAAAATTATATCGTTGCCCATCACTACTAAATTGTAAGAAATAGTAAAATGTAACTCTGTAAATTTAATTTTTCAACTATAAGTTCAGTTTTATTTCTTAACATTAAATAATATAACAAATTAAATATTATGGAACAATATACCTAACTAGTAACTAGTAAGTAGTAACTATGAATAATTTTCAAAGTGTGCGCCATGTTTCATTATACATTTTTCATACCGTTCCAGAATTCCAGTTGTCGTGGATTCCAACATTTCAAAAGTAAGAGAGTTACACACATCAATTATGCGTTGTTTTAAATCATCTAACGACGTTGACTGTTGGGAGTATACTTTGTCCTTTAAGTAACCCCACAAAAAGAAATTGAGTGGTGTTAGATCTGGAGATCGTGGTGGCCAATTTAGTGGACCTCTAGTTCCTATCCATCTCGATTGAAAATTTGTATTTAAATAATCACGGACTATATTCGAGTTATGTGGTGGAGCACCGTCTTGCTGAATCCACATATTTACTCGGAGATTTAATGGAATATTTTCTAATAACATTGGTAGTGTATTAGTCAAAGAGTCTAAATAACGTTGGCCAGTTAGTGTGCCATGATAGAAATAAGGTCCAATCAAATAACCACTTATTACACCACACCACACATTGGTAGACCAGCGAACTTGTGCATTGGACTCACGTGTCCAAAATGGATTTGATTCATTCCAGTAATGAGAATTATGCCGATTGACAATACCATTATTATTAAAACAGCTTTCATCGGTCCATAATATTTTTTTCAAAATATTATTGTGGTCATGAAGGCAAATAATTTTTGAAATATATTGAAGCCTTCTATCTGGATCAGAGGGTTTCAATCCTTGTACATAATGCAATTTGTATGGATGGAAATCATTTTTCTTCAATATACGATGTATAGAGCTACGACTGATGTCCGTTTCTTTAGCTACCGACCTGACAGATGCATGAGGATCACTGCTGAAAGCTGCCAAGACATTCACTGTATGTTCTTCATCAATAACATAAATTTTTTTTGGTTTGAAACCATTTGGAAAACGACCTAAAAAGACTATTTTTTAATGTATATCTTAATTTAAAATTTGTATAATAATAACTGAATTATACATGTATGTATTAGGTTTTAGGTACATAATTTGTTATATTAATTTTATAGGAAATTTTATTGATAATAAAAAATTTACCTGTATTACGTAATTTTGTTTCTATATTACAAAATGTGTTTTTAGATAGCTGTTTCCTTTCTGGAAATTTTTGTAAATACAGACGAGAAGCTTTTACTGTACTTTTTCCTCCACTTTCATAAAAAACTTTTAACATATCACGGTACTCTAAATTACTATAAATAGTAGGCATATTTAAGAAAGATAAAAATAAAAAATATTGAATTTTATATTTCAAAAATCATACATAAACTGGTTCATTTAATACCCATTAACATCACATTTAATTATAAAATATTTATAGATTATTCAAATATGCAATTAAGATCATTAAAATAGTTAAGTTTTAGAATAGGTATGTAAATAATTAATGAAACAATATGTATAAAACCAGTAATTCCCAATTCATATAATATTATAATTGATCATTCGAGGTTTACATTTTGTATGAGCTACAGTGTATTTCATATTAACTAATAAATACTTTCATCATGAGTAGTTATCGTTTGTCTCGCTCCGATTTGGGCTCTACACACTCAAGTGACCAAACAGACATTTTTAAAAAATATAAAAAATATAAAGATATGTGCAGGGATTTGGTTTTAGAAAATGAAGAGTTACAACAGGTAATATATTAAACAATTATTTACAAATTTATTAAAAAAAAATATTGTATGAATAACGTATCTCTTAAACAAGTATTTAGCAACTGTAAAAACTACTTTTATACATAGGATGTTACAATTAATTTATAACAGTTTTTAAGTTCAAACAATCACAAAAGTTTGGTTTTACTTTTAGAAAAATTTAAATTTATCTCGTCAATATGAATTGGAGTGCTTAAAAAATAATGAATTAGAATTAAACAATAGTCAGTTGTCGGATGATATTAAAAAACTGAACGATATTCAGGTAACTAAAATGATTTATAACATTCAATAACATTCTCTGCTATACATGTATGTATAAGGTTCTTTCACTAGTGACGCTAGCTGAAGAAAAAAAAAATAACCGACACCTATAATATAAGTTAACAATTTGTTGGCTAAATGTTCAAAACAAATAAAAGTATAATTATAATATTACGCAACGGTTTGCAACTAGCAGAGTATTCATGTATAAAACAATACACTCTTAAGTGTTTCAAACAATTTAACCATCAGAAGGATATTAAATGTCACATATTATGTCATGTAGAAAATTATTGATTTTATCTGTTATTAAAATGAACTCTGGCAATATATAAATCTTAAAAGGGATTTCAATTAAGCTTTGTATTAATTTTCTAATACAAAGAGATCTGCAATAAAACAACAATTAAGTGTTGCAACTATATTTTTTCTATAATTTTTTATAGTAAAAATAAAAATAGATATAATAAATTACAACTTACATTTTATATAAAAACCAAGATAATGTTAGATATATTTTTAATTTATAGTATGAAAATGTTTTTTTATGTTTTATTTATTAATGAATAACAAACTAAGGAAAATTAGTATTTATTTTATCTTTTATTCTGAAATTCTCAAAGGTTGAAGTCCCTAGTCTTAAAAAGTACATGACAAGTTGACATTAAATACCTATTCTAACAATTTCAAATCATTAACTTAATTATTTCATGGGTTATTTTTTATTCTTAGTAATTATGTAAACATACTAACACACTATGAAATATTCAGAGAAATACTAAAGAAATAGGTAGTAACGTGTTTATCCATAACAATTATCTACACACTTTCAAGCCAATCAAAACTATTTCAGAATGCCCTTATTTTTCTGTTATGTTAGTTGTTATAGGTATTTATTAAATTCTTACATTAATATTATTTTTTTTTTTTATATAAACAGAGCTATAAATATGGTTAATATTGAATACATAAAGTTCCTGATGAACTAAATGACTAAATGTAAAACACTAATATTATATATCTACTCATCTACTTACAGCTAACAATATTTTTTATGATCTACAATTTTACCATTTACATTTTTTTTTTAATAAAATGAAACATTTGATTCATGTTGTTTTATACTTAAGATGAACTGGTTACAATTTAACTTCTGATGGTTTTATGTATAGGTACATACAACTAGTTACAATAGTAACTATTGTAAGTATACAAATGTAGTATTAAAACAGCAAGGTACAAAGCATTAATTATACAACTAACTGCATGTGATTGAAAATGAAATTGTTTGAACTCTCACCAAATATGTATACTTTTAATGTTGACATCCACCTAGAATATTTTTGTTAACAGTGAGAATATTTTAATTCATTTTATTAATAAATTAATAAATGTTAATATTAATATTAAAATGGTTAGGTTGAAGTATAAATTAATTTAATACAAATGATACTCACATTTTAACAAAAATCTTATTTTGCTATTCAAATTAAATTATAATCTTCAATTGTAGTACTGTGTATAGGTAATCTACATAATATTTAATTTTGAATATTTTTCTTGATAATAGTAATTTGAAGTGTTGAGAATTTAAAATGTTATTATATGTATGTTTAATTTTTGATTTTTTTGTATCTAGTTACCAAAAGTTTATAAAGATATTAAAATAAAATAATTTTAACTTGCAAACTAATGATAATATGTACCTGTGTCCAAAGGCATTTCCAAAAATATTTTCTACGAATTATGTTCAATCTGATAATTCTATAGTATTACTAGGTATTTCTCATAAATTTAATACAATAGAATTGTCTTAAAATATGAGAAGACAAGTCTTAAGGTTTTTAGTGATTACGGCAAAATGTGTTTGATCCATAAAATATCAACTTAACCTAACTTTAAATTTAAAAAGGACTTACAGAATAACTATAATTAATATTCAAACCACATGTCATTTGTTTCATAATTCAAAATCAAAATGTTCTAAATTTGTTTAAACGTATTTAAATGATTGAACAATAAAATATTGATGAATGATGATGATTTAAAATAAGTAATAGTAGGTACATCATGTTATAAATTATAATCATATTATGTTAAATTATGATAAAATACGTATTAGTATGTGTATGTATTTAATATTGATTATCAACCTTTTAATGATAACAAATTTATTGTTTCTTGGAAGAAAACGATTGAAAATCGACTACAGCAGTAACAGTGATTAGCAAGAAATAAATTTGAATTTTAACACACTTTGAAAATTGTTTAAAAATTAACGACTTAACCAAATTAAAAGTTTTAAACGCCAAAATGGTTTTTAAATACTTATTTATGAAATAGCTATCTTGGATTATTAGAAAAATATTAAATACAAAATTTAAATTATTTATTTTTGTTGTAAAAAAATAAAATAAAGTATAAGATATACATATTATAGCGCAGGGCTCTACAAATCATTACAAAAAAAAAAAACTTAAAAATATTGAATAGAAAAAAAGTTATTGCATTAGTCAAATAGACCTGGGACACCCTGTATATTTGAAATAATGTTTTAAAGGGTTTGCGCAATTACAACGACGGTGACCGAGGTAATTATTGTTTTCTCGCTGGCCATATTATTTTAAACTCGAATGTTCTGTGCCACTGACGTTAGCGCTTAATAAATTAATAAACGAAGATGGAACTTGAAGTTATTATGCTTGTTGGCGTATACAGGAACATGCAAATCACAAACGGAAAAGGGGGTGAAGGGTATCGGAATGTCCCGTTAAAAGAACAATTAAGAGGTTTATCCATATATTATAAGTATTTATCACGAAACTTCCCTCTAATCACTGGCTTGTAGTCGTTTGTCAGGTAATAACGGATCCTGGCATGGATAAATGAGAACAACAGTTGGAAAACATAACGATTTTCAGGTTCTATTACAATGTGACCATTGACATATTTTTTCTAGGGGGTGGGGAGGGGTACCAATAATTGTTTATTCCGACATGATAAAGATACTGATATTAAGAAATAGATGCAATCGATAAGTTTTTAGATGATTCTATCAGAAATATATCCAAACTCAACCCACTACGAGAGAAATATGTATAAAATAATATATTCCCTCGCAAATACACAATATTGTGTTTAATAGAAACGATAGGTACGTTGAAAGTAATAATATAAGCTGTGAAAATTATTTAAAGCTTGACTATAATACAATAATATTGCAGTATTACCCGATTGTCAACAGTTTTCGACAAAAGATGAATTATGACCATGGAACACCATGTTTCTTAAGTTACACTCCGCTTAAAGCATAATAATTTTTAAAGCACTCAGTGAAGTAAGTAATAATTTTGTAGGTACCATCATTTTTTGCTACATATTTAGGTATGGCTGACCGGATTGCAGATTTTTAACGTATTACATATGTACATACATGTATATAGTCGAACTCCGAGAAAAGTAATATAAATCATGTAGGTGCGCCATAATAGGATGTCATTGTAGGTTATAACAAGGCTTCATATTCTACTGAAGGTCTAGAATTATCGATTTCCTTCAAGTCTAACTACTAGTCTAACACACGACTGATATTTCATCGTAATATTTATTTATCGTATTAAAATATTATCGTACGATAAGGTGTTGGTTAGGTACACACGACCGACATTTTATCGTACGGTCTATATCATATATTATACTTATACATTATAATCAAAATTACTTATTCAGTATGAACTGTGCAGTATTTTTTGTATGTTGTGCATTTTACAGTTCTCACTTTGTAGTGCATTTTAACAATTAATTCCTAGTTTATTATCCAAAAAAATACAATGAATGATATTATAATTTTATATATGGGTTATGAAATATTACTAAAGAAAAAAAAAAGAGAAAAATCGAAAAATGTGGGTCCATCCATTATTATTCAATCGATTATCCGAAGGTGCGTCTTCGCTTGGACTTAGCTGATAAGAATCTCGATATCAATATTTAAATCGTCTTCCACAAGTTCAATTGATTTTGGCGAGTTGACTCCACTAGAAAAATCACATTCGTCCTCCGAAGACATGATGGATAATAAACACTTTCTATGTTTTGAGCCGATAAATATTATCTTTCGTGTGTTCTCATCAGTTTATTTATGTACATTTTGATTGAAATATTTTGGTCGTACGATATTTTTATAGGACAGAACTACAGAAGTTCAAAACGTCTTCGACAGTTTTTGAGGCGTCGTACGACATTTTATTGTAATCGTGTTAAAAGCTTAATTTATAACCATGTTATTTATAATATCGTACGATAATATTTTAATACGATAAATAAATCGTACGATAAAATATCAGTCATGTGTACCGGCTCTAATAAACTCGCGGACTCCAATGTTCTTGAAAACGATGTGCAAACTATTTTCTCAACAGGATGCGGGGCTTTCTTCACGTATTATTATATATACGCTGCGAACCGTTAAAATATTTTTGACTCGTTTCGCACCTCACAAAATCGTGTTTTTCCAAAGGCCTTGGAGAAAGTTTTCTCATTATTGTGTAACCGTAGTCGTTCGACCGCGCCACCACCGTCCGTACTACAGATGTCCAGGAATTATTCGTAAACCAGTGTGTTTTATACCACGTATATATAATAAGAACCTCTTGACAGTGCAGCATATTTTCGACTGCAATAAAACGCACACGTTAACGATGGGGTGGGCCCGGTCGAGGTTAAGGGCTCTTCCTGGGACATGTTTGAGTTGGACTCTACTGAGGGTGTAAGGCACTTACATTGCGTCGGCGTGGACTACACAATCTCGAAAAACAAATAAACGCGTGTTTATATATTAATCAACATTATGCGTACCAGGGACGTGTGATTTACTTATTTTCTGCAGAAAGACTTTGTACCCGTCTGTTACTTGAGCAGTATGCACAGCAAAATCGGTTGACGTAACGCATTATTTCCTACGTTTATGTTAATAAACTATAATAATATGAGTTTATTTATCGTCAAGTTCAAAGTGTAGAACTGTTTCTAGGTCAACGCAGTTTGATTTCTTGTATTTATCCAAGAAAACAGTTCAAAATTGTTGAAAATGTATAAAAAAAACATCAAACGCTATGAAACGTCTACTAGAAAATATCTATAAAATAAAAACATGCAGTTGATAATCTTAACGCTACGATAAATGTTATAAGCTCATAACAATAATGTAATATAAAAACAGCACGTGTACTCGTATAATGTTAGTATATAAACCACTTGTTTTCGTTTTTTTTTTTTTCATGTGGTAGTTTATTGACTTCATAAATCGTACTTTCACAATATTTAGCTTTCGGAAAAAATGCAGAAACAGACTTTGACTTTGTCAAAAACATTTATACTCCATTTGATGATAAACATTAGAACTAAACAAGTCTTACAACTAGAAATTTGTTCATTTTACTCGTGCCTAACCGTTCAGAATACTTTTTTTTCTATTGCACTAATCCATAAGAGTAACAACATAGTTGATTATTTTTTTATCGAATAGTGAGGATTGTTTTTTTCTTTTCATTTCGCGTTTTGATTACGTTTATACGGCATGAAATGGATATTGCATGCGAGCACAACGCCGAATTCAGCCCGGAAGTGGTTTTTTGTTGGACTCAACGACTTAACGCGTTCAGAAACGGTAACGGCGAACCACCAAACACTTGACTCGGTATCGTGTGAGCAAGTCGTTTTTTAAACTCAGTCGTTCCTTTGCGCTGACCACCCGATGACGTTCTTTCGACGAGCTGGCCGAAATCAAACACCCCGGCTGCGGCGCGGCGCGGCTTGGCGGATGAGTACGAACAGCCGGCGCCGTCGTCATATCCATATTTTTCGCGTTGATGCGTGATATATCATTCGCTCGCAGTACAGATTAGGCGAAACGTGATTTATATAATAAACGGAAATAATATGTGCGTTTTCTCGTGAGAGATAAGGATGAGAGAGAGAGATTGGAAGACCGAATGAGAGAGTTGTGGTTGGAGGGGGTGCAGATATAGGTTTATTAGAGCACGTCGTCGTCAGATCTTCCTACGTTTACGTATATTACACAGTTTATGTATAATAATAATATATTTATATATAGGTATATAATTCATCGTAGTGGCAAAGCAGTGCGTTTACTACGTAGATATACCACCGGATGTTCAGCGATTCATGTGCTTTTGTCATATACAATGTACATAATGCGCATCTTAATACATATATATATATATAAGTAAACGGATACTGTACTGTGGCACACCCACGGGTGGGTAGATAGATATGCGCACTAGGCACACATACGGTGTGTACGATGATGGCGATAATGTATGCACACGTGGAGTGTGTCACGACGTATTGCCTTCAACAAGTGTGCTGCGTATGTATGTCTATAAAGGGGTTTTCAGCGTAACGGCGGCGGAGACGATAGTCAAAGTTCATCGAAATCGAGACCTTTGCTCATACTATGTTTGTACACGCAGCAGCTCTTCTCCGCGCCCCCACCAGCAACCTTCTATACGCGGTGCACACATAATATGCATATTACATAATATATATATACGAGTATACATACTCGCGTTCGTTACACGATATCAACCCCGTCGAGTGTATTTAAACAATATAATATGTATAACGTACACGCGGGGCAGGTGGACAGGTATTATGTACGACGTCGTCCTCTATCCGCCGCCGCGTGTGCCCTCAGATATATCAAAACTCGATGCCTTTATTCCCCTCGTACAAAGGATGTTTCGCGCCCCCGGGACGGCCGCGGCGGTTTGATTGATTATGCGCGAAACGTCACGTCCCTCACGCCGGTCGTGCCCACCCGCCCGTACGCCGACGCGTCGCCGTTTGTCGCTGCGCATAACGAACACGACGTTACGGCTACACACTACGCGGTCGGTCGGTTCGTCAGAAATCCCTCGGGGCGATGCTAATACCGTCGTCGTGATGGCAATAACAATGATAACGATTATTAATATTATTATTATAATTTTTTTTTCTTATCAAGAGTAAAGGCTTTAACAGCTGAGGTCATTAGCCTGTAAGATTTTACAATGGTTTGTAGAAGTGTTTATACACAGTTATATACATTTTACATAGGAAAATATTATATATCTAAATGGGAACAATTAGGAGGTAGGCTATAATAAGTTGGACATTTTAGTGGCATTGAAAAAGTTGAAGATTGCATCGGTGTTGGATTCCCCGAGCGCTTCTTCGATGTTAGAGGGGTGGTTTAGGATGCTACGTTCGTTGTTGTACTTGGCACAGTGGAGTGTGAGATGTTCGATTGTCAGTGGTAGGTCACAATGTTGGCAGTTTGGATGTTCTTCACGGTTGAAAAGGAATGAATGGGTCAGATGTGTATGTCCAATTCTAGCTCTTGTGGTGACAACATCTACTTTACGGGCTGTGTTGGTGGGAGATCGCCATTTCTGTGTGGTTTTTTTTTTTTTTATGAGTTTTAATTTGTTGTTGGAGGTACGGTCCCGTTGTGATTGCCACTGCTGATTGGAGATTTGGTTAATTATTCTTGATAGGTCTTTGTATGGTAGTGAATTAATAATAGCTGATTCGGCGGATGATATAGCTTGGTTCGCTAATAGGTCGGCTTCTTCGTTACCTTTGATACCGGTGTGTGAAAGGACCCATATTATTATTATTATCCTCGTCGTCGTCGTACATATTATTGTGTCGTACGCGAAAGCGGTAACGTTGACCGCGAGCGATGGACCGGGAAAAGGTCAGCGGAATATTGTATAGGTACAGAACCATTGAACTACCGGGTACGGGTACCCGTTCGAAAACAGTGCGACGATCAGACAAATATTTCCCTTGTACTCTCAGAATGTATAATTTTGCTGGGACGTTCACCGTGTGTATTAAATTTTAAAAATGCATTACACCTTTTATTTGTACACGCCCACCGTTGGATTTAATTTTTCATTACCCGATGAAAACGGAACTTAAGACCGTCAACCACACGTAACTCTTTAAGTTTTTCACTATACATTTTGTCACAGAAAGACGACAGATATTAAGCAAGCACGGTTGTCGCTAAACTGATTAAACATATTTTTTGACAGCACAATCTTAATGCTGATAAGTAGTCGGTCCAATAAAGTTTATATATATCGTCAATATTGAACAGTAATTTTCCAACGTTTGGAAATTTGTACGCAATTAGTATGTTATATTTGTGTCCGCAATTCGTATGGTAGCTTTTTTGATTTCGTCCGCAACTCGCATGGTTCTTGTCACTTTGTCCGCAACTAGGAAACACCGCGACGATCGTGTGCGAGCGATGATCGCCAGGGATGTCCCACCGGGATTTACACGAAGCGATAACTTCCGTGCGTTACTATAGAGATGATCGAATTCTGTTTTTTTTTCTTTACGAGCATCCCTGGGCAAAGACGATTCTGTTGACAATTGTTCGGTAAACATAGGTAAGTGTGTTATTAAAGAAGTTATAAAATTAACTTTTTATTTTATAATTTTCATCAATCTCGATGATAGCTATTTTATAGGGCTCCTTTTTCTGAAAACGTCGACGGTTCGACTTTCAGTTTTCATTGACCTCTTGATTTTTAAAATTTTTTCTAGTTTACGAGAAAATAGTGTACTATTTACACAATTTTAAGTAATAATAACACTATCAGCAAACCTTATCGGGAAAATTACGAAGCGATAATAACTATTGAATTTACATTATTTCTTTGTAAACTGAAAAACATATTAAAAATCGTAAATCCAATGAAAACTGAAAGGTAAGCCATCGATATTTTCAAACAAAGGAGCCCTATAAAAGGGCTATTTTCGAAATTTATAAAAGTCATAAGATAAAAAGTAAAATTTTTAACTTCTTTTATAATACACTTATATTTACCAAAATACTGTCGACAAAATTATCTTTTCCTAGGGACGCTCTTAAAAAAGAACTCGGTGAGACACCCTGTATTATAATAATGTAGTATTATTTGAATCGGTGAAATGTTGAAATATTCTGCTCCTAAAGGAAATACCTGAAAACCGTGGTCGATAATGACTAATGAGTAATGACGTAATAACAAAACATGATCCGGGTAGAGTATTTCAAAAAGTTTGTACACTATGACCATTACAAGGTGACCGTCATCAAACGAAAGCGACCACGTGTTATGCAGCATTTCAATTCCATGATAATAATGTATACGAGTACATACATAGTATGATGGGTTCATATATTTTATCTAATTTTGTAATTATATATAATCCTTATTTTTTTTTGTTTTACGACTCAACGCGGAGTGTCAACTAACATGGGCACTAACATGACCCTTTTGGTCATTTGTTTGTGTATGTATACTTTGCGGCTTATTTTTGGAAATATTTTACTCGAAGTATTCATATTATACGTGTATATATTCTTTTACCAAAATAAATATTATAGTTTAGACATTTTTTTGGCGACACCGCGCGTTACTGATAGAATAATGTCCGTTGAGTAGTAATATAATAATTTAATGTGCGTAATTTAATTGTATCACCGTTCTATACGTCTGCCAAGTCGATTGCAGATACTATAATGGATAGTCAAATTGTGAAATCAATTTGACAGAATAGAAATATGGTATTTCCTTTTTTCCCGCTAGTCAGCAGCCTGGTGAGACTGGCCCGGCAATGAAAACCTATTATGCTCTGAAACTGTATTCAAATTACATAACGTGCACAGATAACTGATTTTACATTTAAATAACAAGACAAACGAAAAACTGATATTGTAAACTGTAATAATATACTATATTGTAAAGCGTATTGTGTTATTATTTTCCGTCATGGTTTTCATTTCTTAGGCAGCGATGATGATACGACATGCCGAGTCGACTGAACAATAAAGTATTCTTGTTTGACGGACATGAGCTTACTATTACGAAATTAAATTAAGAATATTTTTGAAATATCGATGGCTCCTACGTCGCAAACAATATATAGTTGACCGTTCCCGTTCGTTATTGCACAATATGAGTAACGTTAAAAAAATGTGAAGAACGAGTTTGTCGAAAATACTATCCCCGAGCGGAAGTAATGAACCGTCAAACCGCCCCTGTTTATAAACATGAGTTCAAATAAAAAAAGATTTTCGGTTCGGTTGGTGATGGAAACGCTTTTACAAATCGTCCCGTTCAACCTGTATGTCTGTGCGATAAACTTGTTGTTCTTCGGCCGAAACGAGAACGCGTATTATTTGGCTTAAGCGATGCTAGGCTAAGCGTATTTAGCTTAGTGACATAATCCTGCGACGTCGTTCGCTGCACGCTGTAAACTTTCAGAGCTTAATTAATCGAAATGTTAACTTTATGTAACTGGTGTCCCTTTTAGTCGGAACAGCCGAACGGTCTAAAAAAAATAAAAATAAATACGGTTTGTTTATGTTAAAATTATTTATACGAAAAGTGTCGATTATACTTTCCCGTTTAAGTCTAAACTATCATACCTAATTAAACTATCTTTCAACTTACGTAAATCGACCGCATTCGACTATAATACGTATATTATGCTTTCGTTCGGCAGTCGGGACGAACAATTATTCCTTATTGTTAGTCATAATTATTATGATATTCACAACATGATTTTATCAGCTACGTTTGAGAAATAATATAATATTTTATTTTAAAATGCTACACAGTATATGCTCGTAATTACACCGAACGTCGATATCGCCACATGGGAAAGACTGATGTTGTAAGTATTAGACTGTTGCCATCTGTTCATGGAAATCAACGATTCAACCGATTTAATTCAACGTGTACATATTTGTGTTTAATATAATATTCAGTTGGTGTACAAAACGTATGAAATCCACCCAGAAGGAAATTCGTCGTAACTGAGAGTTACGACCGTCGCCCTGGGTCTTGTTCGACAACGTCATTGTGTATCAATGTTTTTTTACCATTACATTTTTTTTAACGGACGGGATTAGTGTAAATAAAACCAACAATCCGTATCACATGGCAATGTATTTGTTTTGTTTTTTTTTTGTACGTACTATTGAGACGACCCCGTGGTCTTTATCAATGGTCGTCGTCGCTTATTAAAAGACAGAACTGCGATTTACCTCGCTCTTTCACGGGGAGACGTATATTATACGGACGTTACTCCCAGTGGTGCAGGCTCGGGGGAATAAACGATATGATGCAACGGATTTTTTTTCTCGCATAGTTTTGCTTAGTCGATTGTCACGTGTTTGAAATAGTGTCCGAAGCTTAAAAATAATGTTTTCTTCTCGTTATCTCTCAGTTTTTCAACAATTATTCACTGTTGTCGACGTTACACCGTATGGATACGTCAAAATGTGTTACACTGCTACTAAATGTGTTGTTATTAAATAGGTACTATTTCACATAATTTATAGACGATATTTCTGCACAAATGAAAATGAATAGATCAAAAAATCTCATTGAATTACTATCGTCTTTTATAATTTTGTCGAAAATATAAACGCTAGAAAATTCTTGATTTATATAATATCTTAGAATTCTATATAATGTTGTTTACTTTATTCAGTTTATTATAATAGTCATAAAAATATAACGATAAATCCTATTAAAATAATAAAAAAAAAATTACCGAACACCAACTATTGTAATAATCATTACCGTAGTATTATACTTAATTTATATTAAAATAACTGAATATATGCACATATATACATATATTGATTTTAATGGCAAATTTATCAACAAATTCTTACGACAATAAAATAACTTGCACAGCATAAAGAAAATTATTGATGTATTATTCTCATTACTCAGCGAGAAATTATTATTAAAAAATATATTCCTCATCGCCCGCAGAAAATAACTATATAAAACAATACGAGTAAAATATTGAAATTAATTACTTTATGGTAATATTAAATTGCTTTTGTAGATATTTAGTTATGGTTAAAATAATAAGTTATAAAATGTGTCATCTAAAATGTTGATGAGTCTACATTTTGAGATGTGACTTTATGACAGCGTCTATCATAAACTATACGATAAACGAATAAATTAATATTTACACATCTAAAAATAAAACAGTCATCTATATTTTATGTACCTCTGAGAATTTGTTATTTTCGTAATTATGAAGATTTGGGTCACTTAGATCAACATTGATTTGAGCTGGTTAGAACTTAAGCATAAGAAACGAACAATATACTTCTATCTGCTTAATATTACCAAGTGTAAAATGTATAACATAGGAGACGTAACACCAAATCGTATAATGTGTATAATAGATACCAAATGTATCGACATATGAATTCACAGAAGCAATGAATAAGTATAAAACCTTTTGTGAATTACATTTTTTTTGTATGTGTGATAAAAAAATATTTTAATAAACTACTTATTACTTTAACATAGAATTGATACTAGCGAATATACTGCATTGATTTAACAATTTTTGTCGACACTTGTCAATAGAATAATTATTACCAAAACCGAGGCTTATAAAAAAAATCGTTTTGAATTATTAGAATTTTACAGTTTTTGAATGATATCTAAATATGTAGAAGAGATCACTTGATTTTCAATACTATAAATCACAAGTACATAGTTACTATACTAGTCAGTGGTATCTATATTGATCTAATTATTTAACTTACATATGACTACACTTTTTTCTATCAGTTAAACAATCAATACCTGAACATAGAAAATAAAAAATTATTTAAATATACATTTTAGAACTTAAACTAGTACTTCTATACAGTTGACACATGGTTATGTTTGTTTCACAGTCGTTAAATTCTACAATTTAAAGTGGTTTTTATATAATTATAACTTTTCTATTCATAAGTAAATATATTATGTTTCTACGGATTCATGTACAGATAAAAAAGAAAAATAATTTACATATTATGATTTATGATATCTGTAGATCATTTTATACATAATGGTTTTTTCAATATTCATATATTTTGGTTTCGGGTATTTTTACTTTTTTCGTAAAAAAAATGTATCAAATTTTAAAAAAAAGAAAGTCCGGAGTCTATTATTTATAAATATGTTTTGTCAATGCCAATTCTTCGGGAAATTTACGGATACTTCTCAAGCAAATCATAGCGTATTTTCCAATGGCTGGGGTTTTTCCGTCGAAAGTTGTGTGTACGGACTGTGAAATCGACATTAGGCGCACAACAAAGAACCGTTACAGATTCATCTTTTGGCTTTTGTGAGGAAGAAAGATTGACTTCCTTCCGGTTCAGTCTATCTGTCCCTACGAAAGAAAAACTAAAACGACGCGTCATAGAGCATATAGTATTCGTATACGAGGTCATGTAATCCATCTTATCGAGTGCTCAGATTTGCTATAAATAAAAAAATCTTTTCGCTCCTTCTCGTTAAAACCAAAACTGATAAAATACAAAACCTGTACATAGGGTGCCTGTTACAATAGAAATTCTACAATCTTAGGATAAATTACTATGTCATAACTAAAATAAAGATTTACTTTTGTTGTTTATAATAACAGTGATCTTCATAAATAAATACTATTGTATTATAAAAATAGTTATATAATATTATTACTATTATTATTGTTAAATAAACGAAAAATTAATATAGTAATCAAAATATTCGATATGTTTAGCAAAATTTCATAATATCTTAATATGGTGCAATATAAGTGATATTATGACTACTGACGTCCGTCTAAACCAGGGATTGCCAAACTTTTGCAAGTAGAGATCGACAAAGAAAACATTTTTCTTAGGATGGTCGGCTTGAGCAGAGAACGCCGACCAGAGTTTCAATGATGAACAATGATAACAATGATTTGCGAGTCTAAACCACCTGAGACGATCAGTGTATACTGCAAGTACAAATTCTAATAAAATTCCAAAGATCGACTTTTAAATCGTACGCCATCGATTGGTAGATCGCGATCGACCGTTTGGCCACCCCTGGTCTAAACACTGTTATTAGTTTGAACATTAGGACTACACTTTATACATTAACTAGTTACTAGATCATTACGCGTTCCGCATGATCATGTACAATTTTCAGCAGATAAATCACAATTGAGTGAATTAACGTGAATTAACTGAATTTATTAAATATTATATAGGTTTGTTGGTGTACTGGTAGATACTCGTATAATGAACAGTATAAGCGATTCGTGTTGGCCTGAGCATATTTATCCGGAGACAGTTGTGCAGTATTTGTTTTCAAAGTTCTACGCACATAATAAATAATATTACGTCTAAATGTATAACATTTGACTATAATTTTTACATTTTTTTACGATTTATCACTGAAACGACAACGTCCTAGCTCAGTACAATATTTTCATACGATATCGATTGTGAGGAGACGACACCGCATTTTCGTACTTACAATATAATGCCGTTATACTTTTAAAATAAAACAATACAAAACAGAAACATTGCCCTTTAAAATATTACTACCGGTTCAATAACGTATTCGGTTTCAAAAAGTCAAAGTAAATAGGAAAATTAAAGTACCCTTTTCACTGAGAAAACTTTGGTCACTTTATAAGGTAGACCGATTGAAAGTTCAATAAAAGATAGATTGCTTATTGAACCGTCAACCTGTCTGTGTCAATCTTTCCAACGTTTCATTGTAAATAAAGTATTAACCATTGGTAAGAAATATAAACTCCTAAGATTCGTCTCGCGGCTTATTACCAATTTCTATAGACGGTTGCGGTCAATAGGTTTTCCCAAAAGCATTTTATCGAGGTGAATGTAACTCGTCAATTCATTTTCTGTGACTTGGTTCTATGCTCTTTAATCAACAGAAATACCCGCGAAAACTTTTTTCGATACATTCATTTTTAATATTTTTTATGATTGTTAAGTTTTTCATAGTGCACCTACTACTGATATTATATTGATATCTTTTGAGTTTAAAAACTATTTTTAGAGTACTGACACCATGAATATTTTGTTATTATATAATAATTTATTATCGTTCAAAATGAATGACACCACGAGGACTTGAGAAATTTTTCATAGGAAGTTCCGTGCACATATTTTAACGATTCTAAAGTGTAATAACTTTACAATATTTCAATAAGCCATACTATACAGCTTAACTAGATCGTTTCTCGGTGACTTAGGGTTTCAGCCGTTTTATCTGAAGAAAAGTAGTTTTCACCCTGTCACAGTATGAGTTATCATTTATTCTTATGATCCGACTATAATAATTACTACACGTTTAACAGAATGCGAATAATCAACTGATATTTAGGTTTTAAACATAATAATTAGAACACCTCATATCCTCGTTGTGTCTATCCGCCCGACCGTTAGTTACCAGTATACATGGTAATTGGTTACGGTAGCTAATATCAATAAGATAGGTATACGGGATACCTAAGATTAATGAATGTTAAAATATTCATATTTAATATTTTCATAGCGATGCGCTTTTTATCTTGCAGGTCGAAGACACATACACTTGTTAAAATCTGATTACCAATATGGATTATGCCTAGAGTAGTGACTTACGACAAAACAATTATTGTACAACACTATAATGGTTCTATTAGATACTTGTATTTTGGGCTTGACCCATTGTGAAACAAGTAAAAAAGTCCAGTCACACTTTCAAGTTTTAAAAAGAATAAAAATATGAGTAATTATAGATTTAAGATTCGTACCACTTAATATTAAAATATAGATATATTAAATATATTTAAGTTGCTTCACATGAGCATATAAAAGTGACCAAATCCTTTTGAACTGTACGTGGAATTGTTAAAAATAGGTACTTTTAGAAACCGAGAACTTATCACGCTCGTAGAGTGGGATTTCTTGACCTGTGTTGCTTATAAGTTAAGCTTTTGCACAAACTGTTTTCTTTAGTCGTTTGGTTTTGTTAATACAATTATTGCTTTGACTTTAGTGTCGAAAATCATGGAAAATATGTAACTAATTAATTTATAAGTCTATTGATTTATAAAAGCTAAGGCAATCTGATATGGATTTGTTTTTTTCCGACGTTTATGAAAATGCATACAATATGGAAAGAGAAATATCAAAATTGTTCAAAGATATTTAAAGAAGAAATTAGAAATAATATATATAAATGGTGATTTTTTAACTATGCATAGTGCATACCGTCTTTTTTGGCCGTAAAAACGCTTAAATACGTTTAGGACACTATGAAATTTAAAATGTCTATACCTTCAGGGTGTCCTGTGGCTACACAAAAAAGGTTTTTTCAAATAGGAACGACATGTTTTTTACGCAAAATGTAATTCAAAACATTTTTCTGGCATTTTTTATGTAATATAGTCAAAACTCGGCCCAATACTTCCTTTATTATTCAAATTTAATTTTCATATGAAAAGTATAAAATTTGCTTTATCGAATCAGAAGCAATTAGCGAAGACATATAATAACAAATTATATCATCATTATAGATATTTTTCTTTATACCTAAATAAGAAAAATTGAAAAACTACTGGTTCGAATTTTTATTTCGATACACAAAATTCACAAAAATGTAACCTTAAAAAATATACCTTGGTGAAAAGGGGCATTTCCATTTGAAAAAAAAATTTGTATCGCCACATGATACCCTTAAGGTGGCATGAAGAAAAAAGTTTAGAACACATTCTTCTTCTTAGTGTGCCGATCCGTTTCGGATGTTGGCGATCATCATTGATATAGGTACGAGTTCTATTAGTTGCGCTCCGGAATAGTTCTACTGAACTTTTTTCAAACCATGTTCTGAGGTTGGCTAGCCATGATGTTCTTCTTCTTCCAGGTGATATTTTGCTATTTATTTTCCCTTGTAGGGTACATTGGAGAAGTTCATATCTACTCTTGTTCCGCATAATAAGTCCTAAGTACTGGAGTTTTCTGCATTTGACTGTTATCATTAATTCTTTCTCCTTTCCCATTCTACGCAGTACTTCAATATTGGTAATTTTCTCAGTCCATGATATTTTCAAAATAGAACACATTGCTTTTATGGTAATTTAAGAATAAAAAAAAAATAAATATTTTAGTAATTTTGCGGCTAAAACATGGGGTGAGCATGGTTAAAAAATCATCTTGAACGCATGTGAAGGAATAAAAATTTCGTTTGCTTGTTTACTCAATATTTTCTTGACTTCTCTCTATGTTAGCATTTGAAACCAAATTGGCTGTCAGAACTGGCTTTTTGAGTATCGGTGAAGAGTAGTTTACACTGGTGACACAGTGGACAAGGTTGCGATTTCCAATGATTTCCACTTGTACACTTAAAACCACTGAATGCGCAGAGAACGGTTCAACGTGACTCTACGATCGATCGTTTTGTAGTTTCTCAATTGTTACGACGGTACGAAGTTTTTTTTTTTTATTTAAACTTTGTTTTACAATTAGTTTCGACAATTAAGTGACATGAAATACGAGATACTTAACAGTTATTTAGAAATAAGAAAGTAATGAAAAAAAAAAACATGATTATAGTAAAAAGCCCGTATGATTGAAAAAAGATAAAATGTAAAATATAATATTTTTTTGTTGAATTGAAAAGATATTTTTGATATCGATAGGAATGTTGGAAAATTTTAAAAGGAAAAAAAATTGATCCCGATGAGTTGATAGGCTGGGGTAGGAGAAGATTAGATGGCTAATATCACAAACCAAAGGGTCACTGTGGAGTGAGCAGAGAGGATGGTACGAAGTTAAAAAGAGAATTTAAAATTTAAATACCTATATCTGAACGAATATGGTCGACTGGATTGATGTTCGCTGGTTAACGCAAAAAAAAAAAAAAATAGCAAATAAATAAAATGGTAATTTATTTAATTTAAATGTACATCCATTGCATTGTCAACCGGAACGACTGAGTAATCTGATTTGGTGGAAGTAGCACCGATACGAGAGAGAAATGTGATTAATATTAATTATTTACTAATACCGTACGGTAATCATACGACAGTAACGTTATAGTAAACAAAATATGGGTTAGGATTACATGATGTATGTATACTTATTCGACGTTTAACTACTCTCGTATTATTACGAAATATATTCATATACAATATACTGTTAATGTTACAATGTTGAATTTAAGTATTATTTAAACGAAACGCGGGTACGCATATTTCTTGATTATTTCGAAAATAACAATTTCATCCCACTAATTGAAACATAAAGAACGGTTATTTTAAAAAGACGCGTCCCGTTCAGCGTTTCCCAGTAGGTGACTACTGGTCTTTGGTGCTCACCAATTATTATAATGGAACGAACACTATATAATACTATATACCTGTACATTAATACTCGTACCGGATAGACCATAATAAATCATTTGCTTTTTAAACAACATCGCTAACCGAACCCATTGTGTAATAACTGCGTTATGACTAAACAGTATATTATTTTTGTACGGGTACACGGAATTCACAAAATCTACGTCATCTACATTCTGAACGACGCGAACCTTAGTCACCTGTAAGTCGGAAGTCGAGTTTTCGATCGCGATTACTTGTGCGCTTTGATTGCGTCCAAGTTAACTTCACGTTATTTTAGAAAGTGTGTCCTCCGTATTAATGCGTTGTTCTACTAACTAGGTTTATCCGGCTTACGCTGAAAAGTATAACTCGTATAGTAGTACTGAGAGCATGGGAGTTTTATTTTCTTCAACACCGGATATAATAAATTAATTTATAATTGTGTACACATTGGACGAGTTGTTTTTTGAGCGCACCAATGCTAATTAATATTGTCCTTTCATACGCGAGTAAGTGCAACGGAAGATAGCGAAAACAAGTATTATTAGAAAGTGATTTTTAGAGTTTAAACGCACTTCATGCACCTACCCGCAAAGTGTACATTCATCGTTTCCACGAATTCAAAAAATAGAACTTTCTTCAGTCGTACTAAATTATATGTTATACATAATATTTTTGACGTACTACCCACGTATATACGTTCTATGGAAACTTCTCGCAGGTTGAACGACAGGTGACTGACTACTTCATTAATACGTGCACCTACGGTGTACACAGGAAATGTTGCAAGGTGCCCTCGAAAATATATTATATTTCTTTAATATTCGGTGCACTGAGAGTTTTAACATTTCAATAACTCCGTATTTGTAAATGATATACTGTTTCGAAAACGTGTGCTTGCATTATAGTATGTATCGCAAATAAATAACGAATGTTGGTGTGACATAGGCTTAAGCAGTACAGTGTGGTTAAGCGTTGATCGCCGAAGACGAAGAGGCAAATATAATGTCGTTTTCGGACGAGTAATCAAATAAATGTGATTAAACTATAGATAGGTAATAATGTCTTTAGATAAACAATAAACGCTATCAATAATCGATTATACGTATTTCGTTGGTTTTTTCTCAGGTACGTTTAATGCTCATAAATCTTACATGCATTTTTTTATATGATTTCATAAAATAAATTCTCTTTTAAGTAATTTTTAATCAAATTTAATGTTCTGTAGCATTTTTTTAAATGCAAATATATTTATACGGATGCACGTTTTATTATTTTTATATTAACCTTTTACAATTTTATTTTACTTAAATATCTACGTGTTATTTACGTGCACGAGAGCAAAAAATATTTATTTTTTTATACTTTCATAAGTATGAATTTTCAATTTACCATGATAATAAAAAATTAAGTAATTCAATATGACGTACCATATTGTAATGCCTTGAATTCGTTAACGTTCTGTTTTTAATGTAAGCAATGTAGTAATATGTTGGATAAAATATTCGGTGCGCAGATAACGTTTCAAATATATATTGCGTAGCTGAACATGATAATAATATACACTTCATTTATTTGAATTCACTTGTTATTGTTTGTGAAAGCTAACTTTTCACAGAAATAAAATATATGATAGTGCAGTGCGTGGTACAGATATAATTTTTATGAGCTTTTACTGAAAAAGAAAAAAATATATATAAAAAAATAAACACAATCATGATAGCTACAATACATTTGTATACTCGGGTACAGTACACGTACATGATATTATTGTATTCCAAGATCTTTGTCTCTAGTTCATCGGCATAGTGTTTGATTTTTTTATTTTATTTAATTTTTTATTTTATTGTTTATTCCTTCTATCGCTTTATTTCAACGTTGAATACTAACACATAATACGTCATTGTATACGTTTTTATGCTTACAAAGTGAGGAAACGATCGTAATAAATTACGATTTGTATTAGGTATTGTTTGGTTTGTCAAAAATTGTACGCATTGTATACGGACGACCGACGTTGTAATTCTTCGTCTTATGGTGTATATTGTATACAATTGCGTATAGGTATACATTACGGTACGTTTAACGTATATATTATATGCACGTACGTATTGTCGTACGGACGATATCAGTCCTGCTCGTGATTTCCTGTCGGAGCAAACAAAGTGCACTCGGATCGGTTAACTTTGATGAGCATATTGCATTTTAATTCTCATAAGTCGGTGCTGTCCGGTCCACCGGCTTGAATAATCAGCGGTCGGTCGGTCGGATGCGCAATACATTACAGCGCGTAAACCCGTCTAACGTCCGGATCGTTGGTCGGGCGTCACCGGTTGTGTAGGTGTAACACTGCTATCGAAGTATAGCGAACAGCTGTATTGTCGACCACGTGGTATCGCGTGCATGCTTAATGGTTTTTGTTTGTAGGCGAAAAAAAACTTACCTGACGCCGATGTCGCGTAAGCGGTACATGGGTACACCAGGCCCGCGCGCAAGGGTTTGGGGAGGGTTTGAAGGTTCGAACCCCTCCCATTGCCGTAGTAACTTCCGAAGAATACCTATCGGCTATCACTAACGATGGTAATTTTCGGGCTTTTTCAAGATATCGAGCAAAAGTTTAATACTTTTTTGCAACATTCAGCCATGTACATTAGTAACCGTATTCAAAACGAATTTACTGTCGTCTTTCATAATTTCAATTAAAAAACCGATTGTTGAACGATAGCTCAAGCTTTTTCAGTAACAGCAGATGAAACTGCAGATGTAGCCGGCATAGAACAATTTTCAATCTGTGTTAGACCATAATGACGGTAAATTCAAAATATGTGAAACAATAAACACCTCCCCCCACATTATGAAATCCTGCGCAAGGGCCTGGGCACGCGCTGCGTACGTCGCGGGGCCGAAGATTTAGCTCAATCGTTTTTACCGAATTTTTTCCTTCTTTTTTTTTCGCATCTTACGTCGTCAAACACGGGCGTCATGTGGACGAACATAATTCGAGCACCCGTGGAAGTCGTCGACCGCGCTTGCAGAACAATATAATATGCGTTTTAGACGCATTGTACACTCGACGCGCAACTGCATTAATACGCAAGTCCGTAAATAATATAGCATCCCGATGTACACGTTTCGCACTCGCACAATATACGTGACAATGCAGCGCATTGTGTTCGTGTTGCACACTAAATCGCGTAAGTGCCATTACCGTTATATCATCACCGTATGAACGCAGGCCCGTTGAACGGTAATAGTATCGACGGCGCGGTTATGATTATTGATTGCCGTGCGCTTAAATCACCCGAGGACCTGGGCGAAAGACTGGAAAATCGCGGTTTCGATATTATAAGTCTTGGGGTATTTGCAAATGTACGTTTATATTTTTTTAGCATGCTTTCATAAGAATATCAGTCGCCAACCGACGAAGATACACGTGTGGTTTTCTTTTTAAACGATCTCTCTCTGGCGTACCGACATCGTGCTTGCACTGTGGTCGCGGTCATCAGTTTAAACTAATTGTTAAACGCGTAGTTGTACAATTAAATCCTAAGACTGTTTCAAAATCATTAGGCTTAACGCTACCCGTAACAGAACTTACTGAAACGTAATACCGGAAACGGACTAACGTGGACTTAATGTGCACGCGACAGTTGGCCCAAGCCTAAGCTTCGGGGCTGCCGCCACCCATTGCAGGTACCGTTGGTTTCATAGCGCATCGTCCCTGGTTGCAACGTAATACAATGTACCCGACGACGTTTCGATGATGGGATAGCGGAAGCGCGCGGTTATAGTTGTTGTCGCGGTAGCCACTCTATCGAGCGACTCTTCGTACCTATGTCATGTTGGAGATGTTTATTTGTTTTTTTGCGGCTTAGCCGTCAAATATCTAATATGTTAAGAAAAAAAAAAGTAAAATCGGTTAACCACCCGGGTGTCGATGAAAAACTTCTTATATGTGACTTATTCATAATAAAATATCCCCAACAAAACCTCTTATGCAAAAAAATCTTAATAAACTACTTTATATCCTTTTCGAATAAAACTAAGTGATAATTGCAGTCCAATTTCTTAGTATTTATTACAAAATTGAAATTGTTTTTATAACAATTGTCAAATTGCCTCTGGTTTTTTGAACTACTAAAATTTCTCTCCTGAAAAACAAGAGTTTTTCCATATGATGTTTTTCACGCCAAGCGACCATATTATATAATGTACCTAAGCTATCGGAATCATGGTTTGGACACTTTTCTCTTCAATTTAGCTCCTCTCAAAACACAATATATGATCTAATATTGTGAAACTATAAACATGAAACGGATTGTTACACTGCAGGGATTCGATCGTCTGAATCACATTTATCAGCTGGTTCCGAAATATTAGCATACACTATGTACGCTCGACTAATACCTGGGGTCCGTTGAAGTGCTGCTGACCTGGGCCTAAGAACGGTCTTTGAAATATTTACTGTACCGTTTCCAATCTATTTCAACTCGTTTCGTTCAACGGTTACTCGCAGTGCCGAATTTTGGATGGGTTATTATAGTGTTATCATGACTCGTGTCTTCAAAATATTTATACTATATGCTAACTGCAAAAGTGATATTAATTTTATTAGATCCAATAACACGTCTCGAGTTGTATATTTTTTATGCTCAGCTTACAGATTATCAGGGATATCCGGGAATTAGGTGTCCGAAATTCACCGGGTCAAGAGGACGCCACATCCGCACGAAGTGTCTCCGTCTTACAAACGTAGAACATGCCAAAATTGTGTTTGGTAGTTCAAATGTTGCCGTCAGCTTTGATATATTAGACTTGTGAATATATTTTTATAAAAAAGTTAGTATTCAACTTGTCTATTATACCATATATCAGAAATTTAAACGTAAAACAACTTGTCATGTCGTGCTTACGTGGTAAATTGAAAATACGAAAGTTCAAAAAGTAAGTTGTCTTTTTTTCGACAAACAACTCTTAAAACAGGCGTGATGTTGTAACGACTTTGGGCGTCCGTCGAAAAATCGCACCAAAGTACGTCGCAGCAGGTCTCGCGAACGAGTGAACGAGATGGATTCAGTCTCGTTATTTATCAGTCGGCCGCATTATGTTCGTCGCAGTAGTACGGCGACATCGTAGTAGCGTCATTCGATCGTATAAAATTCAGTGGTCCTTTTTGGACTCGCGACCGACTATTTAGGCCTACATTTTTCGCAACCACGTAAGCTTTGTAGAAAAAGAAAAAAAAAAGCAAAAATCGTAAATTATTATGTCCAATGTACTATACTACGTGTAAAATTGTACCAAAGTACGAAACATGTACAGTGCGATTTGATATCCATTTAATATTATATAATATTGTTGTTACATATAAAATGTATCACAATCATTTTTAATCTGTAACTTCATTAGTTAAAACTCTACGTTAAATAATTGAAAAATTATTATTATACTTTATATAATTTTATGAACTTTATTTTTTTTTTTTTAAAGAAGACTTATCGCGACCCAATTTTGGATTTTACGCGACCCGAAAATGGGTCGCGACCCACTGGTTGAAAACCGCTGGTATAAATTATTGTATATTACAATAATATGTTCCGATACATAATACGTCACGGTGTTAATGTTGCAGAAGCCCGGTTCCTGCGGCGCGGCAGCATTAAACCAAAACGATGATAATCGATGCGATTCGTAGACAGCAAAGGTGCACGGGATTATTACTTCAGATCTGGGTCGGCCATTTGTCTTCTCCCGGGTCGCGGCGACTGGCGGTACACAATGTGCAGGGCGAGAATAGTCGACCGGTACGGTTTACGAACATTTTACATGCGGACAAATAATGTAGTGTAGACACCCGCAACGCCGCGTACGTATTCAAAACATTAATCAGTATTTTGACGTTTACAAAACATTAATAGCGCGTTCGGATGATTATATGCGTGTTACATACGACACCAGGACCGGCGGGCAAACTTAACATATTATCATTATCACTAGGGCTAGGATTTTAATTACCCCAAAAACCTAAAAATTTTAAAAAACATTAAAATAACCTTAAAATAACCTAAAAATGAATTTAAAAAATGATTTTAAAATATTATAAAAATGCATTATAATTATTAATTATGATTTATTAATTAATATTTCGGTACAAAATATACACCTTGAAATTTTCTGAAATAAGTAAAATAATACGATAAGATAACTCGCGGTATCGAAGATTATTGTTGTAAAATATACGTGGTTTTATTATCGATAGCGAGTATTAACACACTATCTCTATAGTTGAAATATTGAATATGATATTATTTCTATTACAAATTCAAAACTTTTATCGAGAACATCTAGTGTAAATGAAAATGTATAAAAATATTACCTAGATTTCAAAAAAGTACAAAAAATGCCCGTAAAATTGAAAAAATGACCTAAAAATGCTACAAAATGACACTAAATCCATAAAAGTACAAAAAAAGAAAAAGAAAAACTATATATTTGAACTCGTATATGACCAAATCACATTTTGTGCTTGAAAAGCTATGTCCTGTAAGTCTTAAAAAAAAATGGAAAATCCTATACTATCCTAGCCCTAATTATCACTATCGTCCGCGTCTTCCTCGTGCACCCTTCGTTATTGCGCCCCGTGTCCGACGTACTCGCATCGGAGTTTGGCACATTCAGGCGTGTCTGTGATGAGTGTCGGGTGCGGATTCGGTTTTTTCTCGACGGCTGTACAACGCGACGTACAGATGTACAATTTTGCACGTTCGATGCATGTTTAGTGTTTACCTCAATTATGTTTTCTTGTTGCGGTATTGTTTTCAATTGTTTTCCCCGTCCACCGCTTTAAAGTTACATACGGCCTAGACATACTACGTTCCGGACCAATAGCGAACGTTAGAATTCTACGACAAACGGAGCTGTAATGCAACAGTAAACGATATTCTTGTGATATGGCCAAAGGTTCCGCGTTTAGGATGTAGCTATGATTTCCGCGCAAAAATTACGAAAAAAACCGTTTACAGCGATACAACGTGGATATTAATTACTTGCTATTTTTCCCAAACGTGCAGTGTGTTTGATTTTATTTCTTTTCGAGATGAATAATATCAAATAGTCTTACGAATAGACTGTTCTCGAATTTCTAACTACGTGACGTGTGCTCGTGCAGAACAGATCGTTTTGGAAACTAGACTTTTTCTCACCCTACACCTTGAACTAATGCTGTACTCCACATACATATTATTGCATGACATGCACAGGTTTATCTGTTTCGTTCACTAAGAACAATCTCGATATACATTGATCAGCTTGTACCTTATCAGTCGAACGAATGAATGAATTTCGCGTACACATACGTTTCAAGAGCACGTTAGTGTCTCTAATGTTTGTGCAACAATTAATAGCGGATACGCGGTAAGGGTTGCTATGCAACTCTTGAGTGTAGTATCTTGACCGATGATTATGTACACCAGCCGCGGATAACTAACGGTTTTTGCTAGGTAAAATCCAAAACCACAAACTATAATATTGACTACGGAGTCGCTTATTATATTTAACATAATCTTTATGCTTTGTACAGAATAACGGGTGTGTGGTATAATGTATAGTTTGTAAATGTTGAGCTATCATAGTTTTATACTAATAGCTAATAAAAAAAAAAAAAACGGGTGTGTGCTTGAGTGTGTTAATACCTCATTTACATAACATGATTTATAGATATGAGGAAGCAGCCCCATTGGCAATACGAATAAATTGTTGCTTAGCATGCGTTTATCTACAGTGAATATTTATCGTTATTTGTTTAATTTGTACACAAAGTTGACTTTGCTAATAAACTATTTTATTTCTTGTCTTGGGCGTGTCAAAGTCATCGTGTAATATTAAACACCGCACGTAGCCGAAACGAAAAAAATACCAATACAGCCTATAAGCAGGTTATAACATAGAATTTCCTATGGAAATTATTTTGTAATATTATGCGTTGGTATTTATAGTAGCGCCGTATACGCCACTCATAGGCTTGACGTATACAAGGTGTCCCACCGGGATTTACACCGAGCTATATGTCCTGTACTAACAGATATAATCAAATTATGTTTTTTGTATGAGCATCCCTGGGCAATGGCAATTTTGTCGACAATAGTTTGGTAAATACAAGTATATTATTAAAGAAGTTATAACATTCATTTTTTATTTTATAACTTTTATAAGTTTCTGAGACAGCTTATTAGGGCTTATTTTTTTTAAAAATGTTGGCTGTTTAACTTACAATCTTCATTTACCTCTTGATTTTTTTTTAATTTTTTTTTGTTTACAAGAAAATAGAGTAATATTTACACAATTTTAAATAATTATTACATTATCAGCAAACCTTATCGAATAAATTACGAGGTGATAACAATTTACATTATTTCTATGTAAACTAAAACTAATATTAAAATATTATGAGTTCAATGAAAAATTAAAATGAACCGTCGACATTTTCAGAAAAAGAAGGCCTTTGAAAGGGCTATCTTCGAAATGTATAAAATGAATAAAATAAAAATAATTGTCTAACTTCTTTTTAATAATACACTTATATTTACCAAAATAGTGTTGACAAAACTAACGTTGCCCAGGGATGATCATTAACTTGACGGACGTTGACTATCTCTAGTAACACGAAATATATTGCTGTGTACAGCACCCGGTGGAACACTCTGTATTACTGCTGATATATTTCGGTTCCATCACTCAGACCGTCAAACAAGTTAATATCGAGACCGTAGGGCTTTTTAAGTCGATTTCCCTTTTCGTGCGACCACGGTCTACGATAACGAGCGTTGTGCAAAAGTATGGCCTAATAAAAATACCTTATGTTTTTCACTATATCACTCTAGAATCATTTTACACACGATCAACTGACGACGATAACGAGCACCGCAGGTTGTTCGAGCGTCAGATAAAACTCGTCATCTAGACAATTTTTTTTACTTCTTTCCAACTGACCACTGTAACGAGCGCTGTATGAAAGGTAAGTACAACACCATCGTAACACCAAAAACATTCACTTGCAATTGTAGAACATACAGTACGCACAACTATTGTAGTCGGATATGTCTTTGGGTCAAACAATCTTTTAAAATAAAAATATAAACAGTTTCTTGATATCAAACAGTTTGAATGTAATGAAATAATTCAAGAGAAATACGCGGACGAATAAAATACAAGTTATCCGTCGAAACGGTTTGTCCCGAGAAAACATTGAAATGTACGTCGTCCGGTCTTCACCTCGATATGAGGTGCACAGCCCCGCGCTCGTCATTGCCACCGTCCTACGCAGTCGCCCATGGATCGCGATTCTGCAGTCTTGGCGTATTCCAGTTCGAGTTGATCATGTTGATCGTATCTAATTTTATTTTGTATGTGAACACGATGCCATGCTCCTTGTGTAAGATAATATAGTATAAGATTAACAATATTTGACATAATAATTTAAAGCTTGTCGTTAGACACAACAGTAGTTTGTGGAGCTTATACTAAAAATCGTATAAAAATAAACACTTTAAAAAAGTACTGTGCCAACTTTGCGCTCTGGGTCGTTATTTCACATAAAGTTAATATGGGTTGGTATTCATTTTTAGTTGACTTTTCTCGCGAAATAAGTTTTAAGAAATAGCGAAATATAACTTTGGTAAAAGTAAAAGTGCTAATACATTTTTTTTTACTCACACCAACTCGGTTAAGAATAATATAGTTGCTTATGTTTTTCGATTCGGAACGCAGCGAGAGACATGTCGGTTTTGCGTAAATGTGTTTTTTTTTTTGGTGTTTTCTATTTCTGCCCCGTTCGGAGTGCCTAAGTTGAGTACTATAAAACTAAGTGCAGCTCCGTTCTCTGATCGAAAAGCATCATCGTCTCGTAACTGTCGAGCGTGTAAAAAATGCGAAATCCTCAAAAGTTGTTACGGAATAATTATTGATAAATACACGGTTTGGATTTTTATAGGCCTTTGCGTTTTTTTTATCCGACTAAAACGAAGGAATGCATTTGATTTACCCTAGGTAATATAAAATGATTAACATTTTATTTCTCTCATTGTTTACCATTTTAGCTATTTTGATTGGAAGACCATTTTTTTGCATTTATATGTTTAAATTTTTTTTTTAACATTTTTTACATTTACATAACATTTGTTCTAGATATACGTATTTTAATTTTTGAAACGTTTGTAGGATCGATATTAATTTTTACAATGTGTTATTCATATGGTCGTGGCTCAAACGGTTTTACCTCGTGATGTGTTATTAAATAAAAGTTTATCGTTCTACATTTTTTTTTTTAGTCTTATATAACATTCACAAACTGCTTGATATTAAGTATTTTTCCATTTTTTTTTTGTACTATCTTGTTTAATCACAAATGTAAAAATAACTTTTTTGTCATGCCTGCACCGAAAGTTTGGTTTTCGACCACGGTTGAAGCGTTGGAAAGCAACCTTTTTCCGTTCAGCGGGCGGAAAAGAGGAAATTCCCAAAGTGCCGGGGGGAAAAGAAGAAATCCTCAAAAGTGCCGGCCACCGGGCGCGTATCCCCTGCACAACCAGAAACTAAAATGTATACCTACCACGGTTCTTACAAAACATAAACTTTTGGTTACATCTTAAATGTATAGTATAACCTCCTTGAATGACGCATAAACATTTAAACATATTTAATTTGCACTGCATAACCTTTTCCATGAACGCAGGGGCGTGACAAAAAATAGTATGTGTGGCTCGCGCGGGAAGGCCATTTCAGTCTTGGGCGAAATGCTGCACTCGCCTACAGCTCGTGCCGCACACAACGCCCGCGACTGAAATGGCTCACTTCCCGCCCTTGCCACACAATATACTATTACATATATTTTACAATTGTCATATCAATTAATTAATTTATTAAAATAAAACTTATAAGATTGTTTAAGTTTAAGAGGGGGGGGGGTTGTGCTGTACCTTCTCGTAGTCCCCCCTGTATAGTAGTGTGTTAATACGGTAAAATTAAAGCTCCTAAGCAAGTAAGATTTTCCTCAATATGTTAACAACACGAAGCCAAACAGCACAAACCAGGTGGCCGAACGTCGATAGACTTCCCGGCCTTTTTGGTGAAAACAGCCCTGTATGTTTTCACCAAAAGCGACGCCATATGCTAGAAAAAAATAAGTTTAAGAGGGATTTTAAAAAATTATTTAGATACTTTTATAGGATTTTCGGTGCTTCTTTTAGTTGCGTATTAATTGTTAATTTATATATGCTTTTTATGAAGTTTTGTACTATATTGATAAAACACGTCGTATTAGAGGTGTGCAAGCAAACGCGTCTACAATATGCACGGCCGTCATATAACACTCGACGAGGTGAATGCGAAGCCATATCCGAGTAGCTGCAGCCAGCCGCAGACAATACACATCGCGCTGTCATGACAGATCTCGAATAGTTGACTTTTTCACTAATTTCGATTACTACGGCGGCGCCCCACGCCACCGGGAGTCGCGAGAAAAGAAATAACAATGCAATATTAATGCATCGGTCTATATGATAATGTAGCAATAATCGAAACGATAGATTTCATGTTTCCCGTCGCCCGCGGGGAAATCGGTCCTGCGAGCGCTACGCGCGTATGTACAAAACGTTATCATCATTGTTTGTTTAGATTTATTCCTAGTTGGATCTACAAAAAACCTGCATTCGGCTTCGTTCGGCGTGTGGTCGTCGCGATGATGGTTGCAATAATAATAATATCGGTCGGAATTCCCATTTCCAGCCGATGATCTCGGACGTCATTAGTCTCTCGGCTGGAGGACAGCACGGGGTAGGGAGAGAGGGATTGTAACAACCCTTTGATCACTTTTCCGACGACCCTTTTACACTTCAACGTCGTCAACGTTGTCTTCGTCATTGGTCGACACGCGATGATAATTTGTTTTCCGCGCTCCTCTCCTCGAGGCTGTTTGCCTCTTTCACTCTAGTATATTGTATTATTATTATTATTATTATTACAGTCGCCGACGTCCCAGTGCCAGGGCACGTGCCCCACTTGCACGTCAAAATTGATATCGTCATTATTTTAATATATAGCCTCGCGTTCCCGCCAAGAGATGCTTGACGTCGACCCGAGTGCGTGGGGGACGGCCCGATGATGTCGACGGTTTTCAATCAATGCCATCAGACACGGCGGCGGAGGGTTACTGCAAGTGCCGAGCAACTAGGTACTCGGACACTCAGAAGAAGTCTCTGTTTGACTTAACACATAGCGCGTGTGCGTCTATGTGCGTTCACTGTTTTGAATAAATAGTCAATACGTATTGTGATAACAGAGACGACTGCGTAGGAGTGGGCGATTGTATACGCATTAACACTAGTCATGCAACACACGCGCACGACAAACACCCTTTAACGGTTGTTTGTTTTCGAACTGTTATTCATATATGTACTATACGTTTTATAGGGTGCGGGATAGGCCCCTGGAAAACGACCGCAGGAATGTTAACAATCCTAACGTAGTCTATGCCGCGCTACGAGTAGCTGCTTCTGCGGGCTTTTGTTTCTTTTTTTTCTATGATTACAAATTTTTATTTTTTTTTTATTTATAATTTAAGTTTACCTGACTTAGTCATGTAAGTGTATTGAATAAAAGTACAAAATTTTTAACATTTGAAAAAATAGATAGCAACAATAGTATTATACATTAATACAAGACGATAATGTTACAATTGTTACGGTTTTTTAACCGGTACAACTGTGGTACGGCTAACATACAATTAATGAGCTCTACAATAAACCTACAATTAAGAAAACGATTGAATTGTGAATTAAGGTCGTGCGGGCGTTGCAAACGGGCATCCGAACGTTTATCGCAAAACACCGACTGCGTCATATTATGCGCTCAAGACGACGTTTGTTTGTACGACTAAATTGTACGGTTCAGCACATCGAGGATCAATACGACCGCGAGTACTGAGCTTACTCTGAACAGTTGATATCTAACGTTAGATATCATATCTAATAGTTACACGCTATCATTATGGACCAGCTTTGGGCCGGTGATAAACTCTTTCGATAATAAGCAGGGTGCGTTACCGAACGACTGAGTCCGCGCACGAAAACTCACCCCGAGCGTACGTCGACGCATCTCTTTCAATAACGAATATCGTAATAGTTACATTTCGCTGTATCCACCCGTTCGTTCCGTTGAACCGTTCGAAAGGCGAAAACTACTCTGCTAAAAGTGCACACTTGATTTCTGCTGGTACGCCAAGGTTGCTTTTTATCGTAACTGTTATATGCCGACACGCGTTTAGTCGTTTAATCGTTTCCAAACCGTGCTCTACACGTGCGTTATTCTCGTTATGTTCTTATTATGATTTAATCGGATGGAATGTAATCGTTTTCTCGCGTTATTAGTGGGGTCGTAAAAGAGCAGAGAAGAGACGAACGACGACGGCCGAAAGAGGATTGTTGTACAGTGAGTCGGCGTACATTTTGCCTTGCCGACAGCTAAATGTGTAAATTGATTAACGTTTTTCCCTGCACGCGGGATTATATAAATCGTTTGAATTATAATGTTTTGAATTTCAAAATTTTATTGTTAATATTATCATAATTTAATGATTATCAAAAGTGATTGGCTATCTTAATATAAAAAAAACCTTTCTCTTATATTTCTTGAGACCGATTGCAAAAAAAAAATATTTATGTTATATTGTTATATATAAATTAATTATAAGTTCTACTCCAATATTGTTATTACAAATACTACTGCGTTTAAAATTGGACATTATCCATGATAGTTTAAATCGCGATTTTTGTGTTTGGTTTTTAATGCACCATCGTCCATCACATAAAACCGATGACAGATTTAAAAATATTAAACTAATTTTAACACGTTTTAATATTTGTTTATTTTTAATATGTAGTACAGCTCGCATTCCTTCGATGACGTTATATTTAATTATTATATATGTGAGCAGAGGTTTTTTTTTCACCGCATGATGAGAAGCGTTTTTGACGTACACGCGCTATAGCAAACACCGCAGCCACACGTGTGTGTATACACATTATATTATGCAGTGATGCTGTTATTATTATTTTTTTTTAGCCACCCAGAATTTAAACATGAACACTTCACATTTTTTCTACGGTCAATATACTATAGCGAAGTGGTACACAAATATAACAACAAATTTAATTTCAAACTAATTGAAATGTGCTATTTTTCGTAATTTTTCCTAAGTCTATGCATACAAGATTACAAGATAACAACAATTATTTCCGCAACACATGCGTCAGTATATTATTATCTACGATATTATGAGCAGAATCATCCGGCCAAGCTGAGGATATATTTTTCTAACTTAGATTGGAGCAATTAATATTTCGATGAAAAAAAACAAGTTGTATGAAAAAAAAACGCACATTCGTCATATTATATTCTTTATTATATTTTTTATATTTTACCTATACCATAGAAATGTACAAACTCCCAAATGATTAATTATGAAATAAACATATTAAACAGAATAAAATATTTCTTAGATAATCAAAAAGTGAAAAAATGTAAACACGCAGCCAAGAGCCCAACACTCTTGTGTCCTATAAAATGCGATTTTAAAAAAAGTATTTTTTGTACACTTGTTCATAGGTAATATGCGCATTTTCTCGACATGTCGAACGAATCGGTTTGGTACTTTTGGCGGTACGCTAAATTACCCGGCTTTCGCGCGGAACCGTGTTGGCCGAGGCCAAAATTTTTTTTAAAAATCTCTTCGTCGTCGGCTGTTGCACATCTAGTGTATTAGCGAAACCACACGGTCTCAAATATTATTTGAACCCTCGTTTTCTAGAAGTACCGGCGAGTGAGTGAGTGGTATTTTCACTTTAAACCTATACGTGTAGATCAGTGTAATCATCACCACGAGTCCATTATTAGCTAGCGGTCGAAAAACCCGACGATGGAGCGGCGCAGGTACACCGAGTTGACGAATTTTATTCATTCGGCGAACCGCTCGTGACCCGCGAGTTTCAATAAAACATTTCGAAAGTGCGCTCGTACATAATATATTTATACACCGCGGCATCCGCGTACAATCACGTGGGTACCCGTATAAGGCGTGTACGTCTACGCGAAGCAGAAATAGTGTTTCAAAACAAATCCGTGCAGACGATTTTAGCGTTCACCGGGAACTCGTTGAATGGTTCGAGGAGTCGACCCTTTACGTCGTAACGATTGCCTGTTCGTGCCGCGGAGGAGGCGCACACGGACGGTAGGCATACAACACGCGTTCGAGTACGTGCGGACCGGGTGCCGGGGCGCGGTGTAGACGCGCGAAGACGATCATTAGACAAGTCGTGGCGTGTACGCGCTGCGGTAATAACCGTCGATCCGTGATACCGGTCGATGGTATAACGAGCCGGTCACCGTGGGGCTACCAGAAACGGTACGAGCGTAAAAACACCGAAAACGGTTCATTAGCTCGACTCCGGGCTCGTTATGTACCTCGTTAATGCGTGCGCGTGTTCGCGTGTATAATATCGCGTTAATGAAAACGAGGAGATTTCACCGGCCGCCGCCGTGATTGTGCTTCAGCTGAGCCGAGACCATAACAATATTGTACACGTTTATACGCGCGTTTACACTCAGCCCGACCCGGATCCGTCGGCGACGTCGAACAGAAGAGAATACAATGGCCGTCTTCGGCGGATTCGGACGGCTCGTACAGTAGTATACAGTAAACGAATGCGTTTACGAGTTTTCATTCTCCATGTACACGCTTCACCCGCGGAAACCGATCCGGTACGCTTATACATACGCAGTGGTGTCACCCCTTGGGAGGGAAGGGTGAGAAGGAGTCGCGAGGTGTCGCCACTTGCGATCCATAATAAAGCACCTGGGATCTATTTCAAACCCTGACATTTTCATATTTCTGGCTTTTCTCTGATAAAAACGAAAAAAGAGTTTAAAAACTCTGTATTTTTCACTGTGGATAACAGATTATGCGACATATGCATAACTTATTGTTTATATTTATGTTTTGTTTTCATAAGAATATCATAGTAAGTTTTGGTAAAAATAATTGTTTTTACAGCATTGGAGGTGTGGACACATCTTGGGTAATTTTTGCAACTCCTGATATCATACTCGAATTGCATGCCGTGTAGTACCGCGATAAAGACGACAACCGAGCAGTGTCTACCACTTTTTTTCCTATTCAAAAAAACAGACCAACCTTAATTTACACGAAAAAAAGTACTACCTATTTATATATTCAACATTTCTTTATATAATATTATGTATATAGGTATTCATAACATGAGTAGATTTTAATTTCAAGGCAAGCAAATGGATGCTGAAGTTGTACAGTCGCAATAAGGCATAATAAAAATATGGTAAATGTAAACGCAACAAAAGACTTACACTTGAAATCAGTTGGCAATGCTTTGCCAAATATTTGTCTATAATATACTGATAAGCAGTCATGACTGTTTTATTTGTGATTTGTTGGAGTTACGTTTCAATGCTCGGCCGACTGAATAAAATTTCATAATTATTTATAAACAGTGGTTACAGGTACTAAATCACGTGGACTCTGCGAGTGTTACGTGGACGACAAATGTAATATTAGTCTATATTTATAATTCGTAGACTACACCATTAATGCATTTGTAATAATAATGTTACGACTGGCAACTGAAATGATCAAATACCAAAGTATGATATTATGTAACCAAAATAATTCGTTTTAAATATTAATTTTCTATGCGGCTGCGTAATAACATGAGATTGACAGAGCTTTTTCCTCGAAACGACGCGTTTGATTTTTTGGAACGTCATTGTCAAACTGGACGTAAATGAAAAAAAAAAAATCATAACCAAAGCTTTATGCGATAATGGATGATACAAATTCGTCAAAGAATTCCACGTTGTATATATTCAAATACACGTACTACTGCGTTAACTACGTTAACTACGCTAACGGATTTCACTAATTCGCAGCGCCAATATGAATACGCGTGGCCGAAACGGTACGGGGTTAATTTTCTCCCCCCCCCCCCGGCAGAATTCGCGGATCTCGAACCCGTGGGCTCGGCGACGAATCATCTCGTGCGTGTATACATAAAACATGTGACTGGAAAAAGACAATTTCGAATTGTAATATCAACGTGCGAGGACCACCCGTGTTCACGCAGAGGCCGTGCGACACACTGCGCGCGTTGTACTCGTGAATAATAAAATATATCGCGAAAGTTGTTCGCGGAAACGGGGCGGCGAGAGATAGAGAGAATTGTACGACGGGATCTCGTAAAAAATGTATTGCTCGGGACTTTCGGCCCCCGCGCCGAGTCGAGCATCTCGTTTTAACTATTCCCTTTCGTCCGATCGCATTTGTATCATCCGCGCGCGTTTCGAAATCCCTCCGCACGCAGCTGACGAGGGCCATACGTACTTTTTTTTTTTATATTTTATTAATTTAAGGCATTCCTAGCTAGAATAGCTATCTAAACCTACTGGTGTATATTCAGTTTTTACAGTTTTTTTTTTTTTACAATTTTTCTTTCTCACATAATTTCGATATAATAATAAAAAATATTAAATATTAATAATGGTTTAAGCTAGTAATTTTCTGGCATGATGTATTCGATGGCAGTACTTAGTGCCTAGTGGAAGATGTCATTTTCTGCGGTCGTGGGGTCTTCCTCTATTGAGACGGCGAATTTTTGGAGGGCTTTCCTTTAAGTCATTTTAGTTAGTGAGCAGCACCATTCGAGCTTGTGAGTGAAAGAATCTGTTTTCTATATGGTTTATGTGCTCATCAATATTTGGGATTTTCAAGTCATTGTGCAGGGCTTTGTTGCGTACAAACTAGGGAGCATCTGTTATTAAGCGAAGTATTTTGTTTTGGTAAATTTGAGTTTTATTTAAGTGGCTTTTAGCACAATTGCCCCATATAGGACTTGCGTATAACATTAAAGGTCTCAGTACTTGCTTATATATATTAAGTGAGCGTTTTTTACTAATAGTTGATTTTCTATATAATATTGGAAAGAGAACCCCTAGTCGTTGATATGCTTGCTGGAGCCTTTCCGATAGATGAGGCCACCAGTTAAGTTTCTCATCGAGGATAACTCCAAAGTATTTTACCGACGATTTCCATCCTATTGGCTCATTGTCGAACTTAACTGGTTGAGGTGTTTGTGTTCTACGTAGAGAAAAAAATACTGCTTGGCTTTTTGATGGGTTTATGATAATTCTCCATTTTTGGCACCATAATAAAATTTTATTGAGATGTTTTTGGAGTGCGGTGGTAATTATCTGAGTATCCGATGCCATACGTACATGCACGACAATCAGGGCTCGGGTACTACTGGATATATTGGTAATTATTACGGAACACCCTACGGAAATAGCCCGGTGATGGCTGTACGTTTTTTTTCTAGGCTCACAAGAGTTTCAAACCTAAGCTTTTATGCCTGCATATTTTCACAGTTTTAGTCTTATAGCGCCATCTTTTCTGTCCGATTCGATTGCTGTTTTCATAAACGTGTCGTGCGATTAGAGCTTAAGCCTTAATGTGTCCTCCGTATACTTCCGTTTTGTTTTTTGTAATTTTATTCGTCTACAAACAGCTGTTTAGTAAAAATATTTGTCGGAAAAAGTAGAAAATTTAAAAACATTATAAATGTATTGTTTTTTTATTTTTTTTGCTATTTTTGACGTTTTCGAGCGTTTTTATTACAGTGCTTATTTTAAAATTTTTCAAGTCATAAATAAGCGAATATATCGGTACTTTTTTTGGTGCTTTTTCGAGCGCCTATGATATAATTATTACGTAGAAGAGGTGTGCAACGTATGTTGCGTGGGCCTGCACCACCGGGGAGAGGTTAATGAGTTTAAATTTCCCGCGTGACGGAGAAGAGAGAGAGAAAAAAACAACTCCGAATATAATGGTAACATTATTATTACATTTACGTAGAAGAAAATGTATACACTGACGATCCGCGAACGGTGTCCGGCGTGCTCACCCCAGGTGTGTGTGTATTCCCGTGGTTTTTGAATAATTAGCCATGGGAAAACGGACAATTTGTGTATAGCTATATAAATACATTGTTATTGTGTTCTACACGGCGTGCGGCGGCGGATGTTGTAAATAGGAATATGTACTCGGGGAAAAAAAATACGACGACCGTGTAAAGGCGGATTTTCATTTTATTTCGTTACTTTTTTCGTAGTGCACGCGGCGGAAACCGTGGTCCTGTCACTTAAATCGAACGTGTGTTTCGTGTTGTTAAACGTTGATTATAAAATTATACGACTTGATAAGGTTAAAAAAAAAATCAAGGTTTTTCGGCAACAAAGCAAAACGGTTAAAAAAGTAATTTTCCAAGTACTGACTCGAATGATTGTTATACTATAGTAACCTATACACACATTGTGCAATACAGCGTCTTCTCAAACATGTCGGTAATAAAAATAATAATTCTAGTGTAGGTATTTATTTCATATATTATTATTATTATTATTATTTATTCATGGAGTTGCCTCGTGAATATTGAGCAACCTTACTTTTTTATTCCTTAGGTATTATTTGTTCTTACTATACATTATTAATGACTAATGAGTAATCATAGTTATTAAAATAACTGCAGTTCTAACCTCCAAGTAAAATGTATTTATTGTTGCTGTGTGTACGAGTACACGCAGTACATTTAAATTGAAGTAAAAAAAATAAACAGAAAATATACAAGTCATGTACTTTAAAATATCATTGTTACTTATTAATAAATATAAATTAATTGATAAAACCTAACCTATAATTTTTCCTTGTTCTTTAGTAATTGGGAAAAAAACAATTATTTGTATAAACGCACACAACACTGCATTCCGCAACAACAACGTGTCTTCTGGTCATGTATTCTATGACACGATAATGGTATTGATTAAAATTAATGCGTAGTTTGTTGAGAAGAAGTTGGATGCAGAGTCCTTGTAGCCATATCCTTTGCCAGTGGTTCTGGTTTTTAATTTAGATGACAAATAATCGAATCGCTATGCTTAAGACCCAAAGAGGCCGTGCACAAATTTGAGTTTTTGGAATTGGAAATTCGAGTTTACTAGAAATTAGAAACGTTAAAACACATTTAAAGAGACCTGACATGTTGTTTAATATATACTTCGACTAGATAGTCGACTTAATTTGGAAATTTATGATTCCTAATAGGTTTCTTATACAAAATTATTGTTAATACGTTCCGTTACATATTGTTGACAGACTTCGTTAAATTTTTTATGATTGAATGTAACATTTAGAAAAAATAAGAAACTGTTTGAATTTACATTGTTAAGAACAACAATACGACAGTAAGTGTCACGATGACTTGAACCTCAATGGGGGAAAAATATTCTACTACCTACTGATAGTTTGAGTTCTAATTTCAATTGGATAACTCTCGAAGGTATCTAAGAACTTGTAATTGGAGTTATCGCTACTCTGCTACATTTAAATATGTCTGTTACGAGTCAGTAGGTATAGTTGAATTAATCAACTTTTCACGCATATTAAACCTATTTATTTAGTATATGCCATTCCGTAAACAAACCGTGTCCTTATCACAGATTGTCGCTAGTCAAATCGGAGGAATTCTATACGTTGTAATAATTAAGAGATAGTATATTTGATGTGTCAATCTGATGTACGAATGTACGACGTTTGTACGCGTATATATTAATTTCTCCTCTAATTTATAAACACAGCCATCGAGTTGTTTATTGTGACAGTCCTGTATAATATAATCTTCTTTAGTGTGTACCCATGTAAAGGAAATTCCGTGAATATAGTACGTTGTTGAAAACGACACGTTCAACATGATTTACAACGTCGTGACATCAGAATAAGGAATAAGACATCAATATCTTATATTGAAAATCGTTGTAGAGGCGTAGAGCAATGGTATTCATTGCAGTAACATTCATAGAAGTTTAGAACGAAAACGGATTAACCTTTAAAATAAAGATTTTCGTCGTTCGCAACATGAACGGGTATTATGTTCAACCCGCGGACCTCGAGAAAGACGATTAAGTTTAAATGTTATATTTATGAACGGCAAAGCAACAAAATATAAGTCGGACGTAAACCGCGAACGATGCGAAAACGAATTGATAATAATAACTATCCGTCTTAAACATTGTATTCCTCTCATTATAAAAAAAAAAATTAAAAAACTTTATATGGCCGCACGTCGCGAGTGATTCACGATCGACCGATGGACATCGAGTATTTTATTCTAAAGTTTACTCGTCCGGCGACGTTTGATCTTAGTGCCCACGTGTCCAACGATCGTTCAACGCGTCCGTACGCCGTACGATGTAAAACGAGAACCCGGAGCGTGCGGTACACAAGGCGTGGATGAGTCTTTTTTTGTGAACGATATCGTCCGATATGTGACTGCCGGTTGTTGTTAACGATCGGTTTTAATGTATTCCGCCTTCTTTCCGGGAATCCGCCGACTGATCGTTCGCCAATAACTACAAGAAATCGCAATAATAATAATCCACCCCCGCGCGTTTCGCTGTAATAATTACGCTGTGCACGTGTTCGTGAAATCCAAGTAACGCTGTGTGAAATCATTAATATCGGAATTTCTGTACACCGTTTATAATTACATATTATTTCATTATTATTAACATACATATTAACGGCGTGCGTGTGTACAACAAACGAGTTCCAGTGAAACGTTATTACTAGGTTTCGGATTTGAAGGCAATATAATCAGTAAAAAGAGCATTTAAGATGTAAAAAAAGGCGAAAAATGGCATTTGATTTATATAAAAAGCAATTCATAAATATATTACAAAATAAACTAGTAGGTATCAAAAAAAAAAAAATTGACTACCATGTACTTTGATAAGCAGACTTCAGGAAAACGTTGGCGGTTCGGGCTTAAGATATTTTTATACATCGAAAAGGATCGTTCTACGTCCACCGAAGTTATTGGGGCGTATTTCATACATTTAGACGATTAAATCTACGCATTACGAACATATCTTAATGTTTAAATAGGAGTATGGGTAATTTTATGGCCATACCAAATACTCGATAAGACGATAATGGATAAAGTATTCAGCGATATCGATAAATATTGCGAAGAACAAGACCCATTTAAACACAAAAAAGGCATTTATAAGTAAAAAGGCAAAAAAAGGCAAAATAAAAATGCATCCATCGTCTAAGACTCTAAGAAATTAAATGAAACTCATTTTTGTATAAAAATTATTATTCTATTATGATTAATAAAAGAAAGGCATTGCCTTCAAATCCGAACCTAGTTATTACACATCGCAAACGGCTGCATCGTTTTTACATATTATTATATGATGCAATGTCCATTAATAACACGCAGTCGCTAAATTAAGTTGTACCATCTCCATCAGAAAAAAATGCCTCAGTGGTATGTGCGGTTAACGCAACAAATATTGGGCGACTAAAAAATAGTTTGTTTCCATCGTCATCTAGCTAGCTTTTATAGAACTCTGTAAGAGATTTTGACTACGCGGTCCACGGTCTCTCCCGATACTTCTAACTTTTCAATTTTTCAAACAAACTTAACGAAAAAATTCTTCGATAACAAATAAAACACAATTTTATAATATCTCCACGCTACAGAATGCATTTCACTGCACGTTTTATATCTCTTTCAATAAAAAAGTATGTGTTCATATTATGCATGCCAAATACATTTTTAATGCAACATGGATTTTTTGCCAAACGACATGGGCGAGTGTATCAAGCTCTATGTTCAATTAGTTAATTCTCCAACACAGTCTGCAGGTAAATCAAACTCGTCCTTGCTCGGCAGACCAACCCTGGTTTAGATCAACCGTTTAAGGTTTTCGCAAAAGAATTTATTCATCATTTATTCAAATTTAAATTTCAAACATTTTTTAACAATCATTCTTTACGTGTAGAAGGGGCAATTAAACGTGGATTACATTTTACCGTTTCAAATGTTAAAGTTTAAGTGTACGCTTTAGGAGCACCTCTTGCGTGAGTTTATTACAGTAAGTTGTTTATTATTCATATGTAAACGATGACGAAATAATTAAAACAATTAGGATGTGTCAACTCGATTAAGTAGGTATTCTGCGCATATTAGTAGATTTATGTAGATATTTTTCCAATCAATATGTAGATCATATACAGTTAATAGCATGCATATCAATACTTTGACATCATCTACGGACACAATTCGATTTCCAAAATATTACTAATGCGGAAATGACTGCGAAATTATTTCATACATAATCGCGCATAACAGCTGGTATACAAGAAAGGCGTTTGGATTTAAATTGTTTTTCTTCCATCGAAATCAAACTAATTATATTTTTCGAACGTCCGAGGCTCGGAAAACCCCAAAACAAAACCAATTTCGGTACAAAATAATTGCAGTATTTTTCATTTTTTTTTTCATTATACTTTGAATATTTTGATGATTATCAAGTGGCCCGCGGTGATCATAAAATTCCTAGGTAAATGCTCTGGTTTTTATTTTTATTTTCTTGTTTCAAATATCATATCCGATAGAGATAGACGATGATAGTGTTGTCTGCGTATGGACTGCATTAACTGAAACCGGCGAAAGCACAGTTATTACCCACGTAGTACAATACGTAACATATTATAATGATGTAAACACAATTATTATTTTTAATGTTATGCTGCGCAGGTTTGGATCTGTTGATTAGTTTCCAGTGCTCGGCGAGAAGTGTGGTGCACGTGGGAGGTCTCGACGTCGTTTTCGCCGTACAGCTACGAGTGACTTAATTAAACATTACATTTCGGTACTTTTGAAATCGATGAAGACGACGTGGTGAACCGTTGAAACGGACTAGTGCAGTAAACGGACCGCGGTTGGATATGGTGAGATATGGCGTGCGCTCGGATGATTATTTTTTTATGTTCCAAATTGCACTTATCGAAACGAAAATGTTTTAGCTAATACTGTAATATTTCAAAAAAACTGCTCCGCACGAATCGCACAAAACTCTGCACGAGGTATAATGATAATATTTCTGAATCGGACACGCGCGGTATAATAACGTGTAATTACGTAACTCTTATACGTATCGGACGAAAATAATTTACGAATTATCATAATGGATTTTGTACGAATTGAGAAGATTTGCAGCGCGCGAGTCCGTAAGAAATTTAAGAAACCCAGAGTTGCCGGACGCACTTGTACCGCGTCTGCTGCTAGACTGCGATTGTACTTACACTCGGAATTTACTCACGCACTTTTATCTCGTGGTTAGACACTAACGCTCGTGCAAACATAATTTGATACGCAGTAAGCTCGATACTACATTATATCCACGGCGCGTTGTAATAATGTTTCGAGTTGTGGTTCTGAAACAAATTGAAACTGTTTTGCGACCATGCATTTTTTTTTTGTTTTCGACCAAGTTCAGAAAGCTGTCGCATTAATAATGCGTTTTAATTGACGATCTCAACGGTCTGAAACGGAAAATGGTTGACCATAAATAGTAATTTGTTTATTTTAATATTATTTTGTTTGCGTCGAATTAAAAAGACTTTAAATGTGGTTACTCGTAGGAAGAAATAGCGTGCACGTGTCTAGTTCGAAGTGAAAATCGGCGAACACTATAATAACTTCACGTATGATAGTCAAATAGATATCTATTTGACTGTTTGTGCGATATAACTGCATAAACCGCGATAAACTCAAATTATGATGGTTAATAAGATATGTGCGAAATAATTTCTTTCGTTAGAGTTAAAACGATAAAAAATAAAATAATATTATGCAACAGCTGGATATATAATACTGTGAGAATAAATTACAACCATGTACTGCTTGGTCAATAATAAATTAGTATACTGCTCGGTCTCCAATTTGCGGGGTAAAAGTGCATAGTAATAATAAAATAATTCGAATCGTTAATGCATACTACGGCTCATTGTTCCGCATTTCTTCGGTACGTCCAAGTGGAAAAGTTCCAGTTGACGTTGGTTTTGTTGTGTACCCACGGAGCGGAAAACGACCGAACAAAATAATTCAATACGTCCGCATGCGGCCAATTCATCCGACAACGGCAGTGTACTCATTACCCCGGAGGAACGTCGCGTCCGCGCTATTGTACTACAATACAGTAGGTTACCTACATGTATAGTGTTTGATTCGTATCGTTGACGGCGTCGTGCGCGTTTCGAGACGAATGGAAACGAATGCAATGAGCCGAGACGGACTCGAACCAGGATGATTAGCAAAGGAGTGCACCGGTATTGGGATACGAAATATTTGAACCCATCGACCGCGTCCGACTCTCAGGTGCACACCTATAAGTTTATTTTATTTTACGAACAATAAATATCTGTGATGAAAAAAACAACAACGCATAAACGACAAAAAATAATTTGCAAAAATAAAAAATCCAACTAAAAATTATATAACGTTTATAAAATAAAACACAATTTTATTACCAAACTAGCCATATGCAAGGCTTCGCACGGAACAGTCTTGGCTGGGACCAACATTTTCATCAAATTCCTTCTTATTGCACGTCTGGAGGAACCATTATTTAAAATCTCAACTACATACGTACGTTTTGTCGATCAGCCAACGGGTGAATGGTATTTTAATTTTATACCCGTATACATAAACGTATAAAATACATAGATTCATTAACATATTCCTCAATCGATAGGTACATTTCCTCGCCCGGAAGATATTTTTATATTTTAGATTGAAAAAAGCACGTCGTATATTCTAATGATATTTATTTATACTATATTAATTTGCATATACAAATATTTATATTTATTTATACTATATTAATTTGCATATTAATTTGTACCTCAAACGGGAATATACCGTTATTATTGTAATTATTATGATACCTATTATAGATAATAAAATAGTTCCTAAATTACTGAAAGGTGAACAAAAACGTATACACATCCGGCTCAAAACCGATTCGATCCTTAAAAGCGGGATTATCGAATAATCCATTGCACATATTATTGACTCTAGATTCTAGTAATCTAGTGTATTAGAAAAACCACGAAGTCAAATTTCAATTTTATACGTTTTGTCTTTTTTGAGTTGCAACTATTAGTCAATTAGTGAGTGGGTGATTATAGTATTTGAGTTTTATACGATTCACAGAAGATTATTTAAAAGTTAACCTAGACCCCGAAAATATTGATCACATATCGCGATGCATGCGATCACTGATGAACCCGAAACCCGCAACGAATTTAACCTGTTATCCGAAATCCGATGGTAAAAAATGTCCCCTGGTTTCCCGAGGTTAATCGTATGAAATGTTGAACCAGTTTCGACTCCACGGAGCGACAATACGTCGGACAACAAGTACTATTAAATGAATAACGTCCGAGAGCAACAGCGCTTATCACGTCATAGTACGCGTCGAAGGAACGGAAACGGACTGCGACGATGGCGTTGTTTTCCGTACGATTGTTTTTGTTTTCGCTGCGGCCGTGCAGCGCGTATCGAACGGACTCGGCGATGTCACGAGCCGCGCCTCGGGGGGAAGGCACGTGCCCTTCGCGACGGACTTCCACCGGCCGCCGAAGATTCTTTTCCACGTGATTTTTTTTTTTCCTTTCCGTTTTTTGCCGATCTGTTCGCGGGTTATCTCCCCCACCATCCTCCCATCGCCGCTGTACCGCAAACGTCATCGTGCCCGCTGACCGGACGACTGCGACTGCAGCTGCAGCGGTAATGCACCGCGGTCGTGTTGGTCGCGTTGTGCACGTGCGCCGCAAACACCGACCGGCGCCACGCGACGACGCGTCGTGCAACTCCGCGGGGCACACGACCGTCGGTGGCGATCGGTCCGAACACGATTCGTTTCCATCGACCAGATAACGGTATACATTCGATCCCATAATATTACGTAGGCACAATACGTGCACTTAATGTTGTAATTATTATTATTATTATTATTACTATGACGTGCGCACTGTACTTCTGGTTCCGTTCGGCCAAGCGATTAATTATTGGTCGTGCGCGAGAAATGAAAAACAATATTACAATAATATGATCTGCAGCCAGTCGTGCGGCGGCATATTAGCGTAGTAATGGCGGCGGCGCGGCAGTGATGCTGGTAGTTCGATTTTTATCGTAGTTAATGGTAACTGATAACTCGCACAACAACGTTCAGCCGAACCTCTGTTTGACGAGCGTGTGGCGGTTCTATGAAAAAAATATTCGCAAAATAGAAATCTCGTTAAAATGCAATACAATTTATTTCATTTAAATTTAAAACACACGTTTTTACGAAATGTATGAAAATAACAAAATGTGACTGGTATAAAAAAAAAACGTAAGATAATATTGTAATAATAACTTTATTTCAATTTTATTTTTTTTCATAATACACATACGGGGCAAGTCCAGTTAACGGTTAGGTTCTACGATTATACAATGCACGGGGTATAAGGATGAAACTTAGAGAGAAAACAAGCTCATAATTATTAAGAGGAGAGAGACATAATCGGCAGTATGTATGAACTGGGTAATTGGGGAGTTATCGAGGATGTGTACCGTTTAGTAAGGAATATGAAAGAGGGCTGATGACTCAGGGACTTTGAAAGAAATACGGGATAGGATATTGTAGACTGTAGAGGCATAACAGTAGTATTAATAATAGTGCGGTAGTGTTATAGGTACATTAAATTCCTCGACAAAGAGAATAGAAGACGCAGCAGCATCGTGTAAAAAACCTAATTTTTTCATACTTTTGATAACTCCGAGACACAAATATAATTTGACAGTTATAAAATTATTGTAAAAAACGAATTCGTTATATCGACACGTGGTTTTTTTTCTATGAGCATTTCAAGATTCCGTTAAAAAATTATCAATCGGTATACATTTTTGTTTAATAGAGATTCAAATGCGTACACATGACGACCGTCAACGCGGTCGCCATTTGGAGTGATCCAAATATCACCACAAGTGTTAAAAATAAACACAACCCCGAGTCCGTGACGTGCTCTCGCAACATTACACCCGATTACGTGGACTAGCTGCCGCGGGTGGATAGGGAAAAAATGACCAAAACAACATTAGGTATACGATATTCCGACAGAGTTATATCATCGCGTTAACGCGCGTGTTTTGAGTATCACTGAACGTGCGCCGGCCATTGGCCTTCGGGCTGACCACCGACGGAAGCGTGCGCGCAACGAATAAAAGGGTAAATAGAATGAAAAAAAAAACCGTGTATATTTATATGCGTGTACAAATAAAAAAAATAAAAAAAATAAAAACCAGTCCGAGACACCGAGTCCTATTACGACGACGACGATAATGTTATTCTCTTCTCGGGAATCCCTCCTACTCCTTCCCTCCCCTCCCCCCGAGATTTCCTCGACGGCTATTATATGCGTGAGTGTGAGCTCGCGCGCGTCTTTCGAAAATAAAAGAGCTCATTGTGCGCGCCGTACAATAATTAGGCGAACTACGCGCGCGCTACGTCTCGTCTCCCCACGAGCAGAAGAATGACGTCGCGTCCAGTGACGAGATGATAAAAGACACGTAGCTGTGATACCTGTTTACCAACGCCTAATATCTGTGCGCGTTTGTTTTCACGGACGATTTCCCGCGTTGTCGTGTAGATTGTTGTCGTCGTTTATTTTCTTATTATTATTATTATTATTTTTTTTTTCTGTACGGTGTGTGCACCCGCGCTGTACGACGATAACGATTCACCGAGCACTCGCGTAGAATATAATATACGATACACGTATAATAGTAATGATAATAATAATAATGTGCACCCATTGTGGTCGTCTCCGTTGATCGTCATCGTTCTCGACACGTACCAAGAGTGAAGAGAGGGGGCGACAGAGAGAGTGAGACGGAGGAAACAAAAATCCTTTTCGTGCGCACAAAACGCCGCGAGATCCGGTGGCAGGAGCGGTTAATAATAATTATCGTGAACGCGCGTGCACCCGGACGGTAAGAACCGTGGCGGTATACGCGGTCGACCGCAGGTGTGTGCGCACGAGGAGCGGGTCTCGGAGACTTCACCGCGCGATATGACACCGAACGGAGACGAAGGCCGGCGCGGTCCGTTTCTTTCCTCCTGTACATAGTCGTTATACCGACCATTTGTGTGTACATAACCATACTCGCGTGTGTATTATAAGCACCTACTTCCGACCCGATTTTAAACGTCACGCGTAGGATACGTAATACACGTGAGGCGTACCGGATATACATTGTGCGGACGTGATAAATATTGTACACGAACAACGCAACCGAATCTGCTCATTAAAACGGGCGCTCGCACGTTCCTCGATTTCGCCGCACACGCGCGTGATTCCCATCGATTTTTAACGACGTGTGCACTACATATTATTATTGTCATTATTATGTTCCTTATAGCGACCGTTTAACGTGTACATGATAACGGTAGGTTAGGTATACGCGGTACCTACGTCGTCGTGAGTGTTGTGCGCACACGATTGGCTGCACATTTCAAATATGTACCGTGGACTGCACTTACTGCGGTCGCAGCGCAGCCGGTGTCCTGTTATCACGAGTACACCAAGCATCACGCCGCGGTCTACGAAACGGTATTCAGCGACTCGAAATAGCATGGTAATTTATTACCCTTGTCAAGGTGCGCGTACCTTTAAAATGGTCCTGCAGTGGCCGGCGAAGGGGTGCTGAACGGTAGTAAATATACATTAGGTGGTAGGGGGGAGGGCAGACAGCAAGTTATGGCCGGTAAGGTGTTGGTCAGCATATTCATTATACATTTAAATTAAAAGCTAGCACAGGTACTATGCTTATCTGTACATTTTGAAAGTTCCTCAATGCTCTCGCAGCAGATTCAAGAAGACTTGATCGAACTTTCAACTAATGCGTGTATAAAAGCCAGCTTAAGGATGCTGCACACGCCATAACACATATTTACCTATGTATTAATTTCGTACGTAATATATAATAAAATCGTACACTTTTCAACTGTACCATTTTTATTTTTGTACTTTTAAGGTGGCGTTGGAGATTGTTTCGCTCCTCGTAGGGGCAGCAGCTTTAAAAATGATGAGAACCACTGATCCAAGTGAAAGTTTCGATGTAATGGAATCACTTTTGCTACTAAACTATCGGTGAACATACTACAGAAGAAGAACCAAGCAAACATATGCGGTTTAGTTTACGATCAGATGTTCAGATCCTGAATCGGCTGACTTACAGTAGTAGCTTTTAGAAGCATTGCGCGCACGAAAAATGCGAGCCTTAATCTTGTTCGCCATTCAATGCGGTAAAATCAAGGGCGCAGGCCAAGACTGCATAAGCAAATAAAGCCCGGGCCACGGGGTACGACGGTACCGCGGACCCAGGGTGGTGCGTCTGCCCACGCATGTGTGAGCGTGCGCACGCCCGTCATCGGAGTGTGTGCTGACTAGGAGTTTTTTTTTTTTTTTAACGGGAATGGGTATTTCGAATGTCGTTATGTTGTTGAAGTCGTCCGTGTTTGTCTATCTCTCTCGTCTCGTCTCGTCGTCACTCACCACCGTTATAATATCTAATGGATTTACGTGGTTTAATGCGTTGGGCGTGTTGTTGTTATACTGTATACGTACGTAAGACCATAACGCGCTGTGTGCTCGTGTACAAATTACTATCCGTTGTCCGTTATGTACACGTGGTCGGAGCATCACGGTGTTATTATAATTTTGTCGTCACTTATAACACCGTTTTCGAACGGTTTCTATGCAATACATTGTACCGTGGTTTTCAGTCGAACCTCCGATCCGCAGGCGTCACCGGCCACGTCATCGTCGCACCCGGCCCCTTGGAAAAATTGAAACGTTCAGAGTGACACGAGTATCAACTTACAGACGCTTTTTTCTTAACTTTTCGTCGGTCGCTGCGACCCACGCGTGTTCACGCGTCTAGCACGTACTAATAATGTCTGGCGAAAAACGAGCGGGACCCTGACAACACTTTTCGGCCATTCCCGACCTGTACATTATAAGTTGGTTAACGATTTAAAGAAAAAGGTGCTCGTCTTATGATAGCATACACTTATTTTTTACAAGTTATGATGTTTATAAAATATTTCCTATAGTCAATGGTCATCTACATTCTACACTTATTTCGTAGGAACCCATCTTTTAGCGAATATTTACATATTAGTTACCCGTTATAATCTAGTTATCAACGTTATTTTCACGAATAATAATAAAGTACCTTATTGATAATGGATTTCCTATAAAATAATTGCATTTCTTTTGTAAAATACTATACATCACTGTGACTGTGTTTAGATATCAGGAGTCATATTTACAAATCATTTATTGCATTTGTAGTTTAAACAGTTGAATAGGAAAAGAAACATTATCATTTACTTTAGCAACAATTATTAAAAATCAAAAGTTTGAAATTGATTTTGTAGTAGAAAGGTACAACGATACATGTTCACTAAAAATGTCAAGACTTTAGGGTGAATATTTTCAAATTTAAAAGAAATGATTATAGTCGATATTGACGCATTCTTGCCGTTTTTATGTAGTTTATTAATCTGTGGTTTGAACAAATGTTGACAATTTTGAGAAAATCGAAAAATGACCTGTTTGAAGTACCAACGATTTGTACTCGTATAAATCACAGCACTCCTTCTGGTATAATATTTGGGTAGGGACATAAAAAATAATTACATCTTTGTGAAACCAATACATTTCTCGCTCCGCTTAGAACCTAAAAGATCTGCTTTTCTATATTTGAAAAGTTTAAATTGGTGATCAAAATAGCGTAGTACTGGCCGAAAAGGGAAAGGTTATCGTTTTAGTCGAAAACGGTTCTGCCCCGCAAAACAACGAAATATCGTTGAAAAAAAAACTATTCTTGTTCTCTCTCTTTTTTTTTTAAACATTACGGACTGAATTGTTAACGAATATAAATTGCGAGAGTAAAATATTGTCATAGACGTTATTAAATCTTATTGTTAAGCATATTTGTAATAATAATCGATGTATAATTCGATAAATATTTTTATTATGTGCAAATTATTAGGACTGCAATACACCGCCGGCACGAGGTCTCATACCTAGATGGCCAAAAAATATTTGGTTTTATCGATAAAAACGTTATTTTTGCAACATATAATCGTAAGTGCAAGCGCGTTTTCACTTCCTCCGTTTAGCCAATAAATTGTATTAACTTGTCTCGAGAAGGAAAAAAAGAAAATCACTGCCCGAGATTTAACATTTACGTAAACGAATATTGAAAACATTTCGGTTTTGTCCGCCACCACCGTAAGTGGCGACTCGATAAGTGGTGTCGCTCGATTCAGACGTGTGTCGCACGGCCATTATTTTGAAAGCCCACATCGGGCCCGTCTCGGTAAATAAAGTATCGTTTTTCCGGTGGCAGGTGCCGAAAAACGTGGTATCAAGTGCGATGTTTGTCTAAGGCGGAACACGAGCGCCGGGGTCTACTGACACGATTTATGGCGGGCACAGCGGATTAGCTTACACGGACCTTAACTCGAGCTGTGTTATTATTTCGCGGCTTCCTGGGAACCGGAGAGTAAACACGACGCCCGCCTTCGAGCGACGAGGATTCAATTGAAAAAAAATAAACCAACACGTGTCAGGGCTCGTGGTGTGCGCTCTTTTCATCACCGTCGACGGTTATGTATACGCTGCTTTTTATTATTACTGTTATTATTATCTTTTTAGAATAACACGGTAATACGTGCACATCATGTTGCGCGTAATATATTGCGCGCGTATGGTTTCATGTGATCCCTAAAATTTGCTCCGGAAACAATTTATCAAGATTAGTGTTTGGCTCGTGAAACTATGTACTATGCACATATTATCATGATACGGGAATAACGTGGTTTTTGATTTCGAACACGAGTTTAAATCATACACGAGAATTTATTGGTTGGCATACTCGGCTGTGTTCCATCACTGTGGCAATGGCAACAAGCTGCATTTCTATAATAATTTTACTCCTTGCGCATCGAAAAATGTAACTCGTTATACGCTGATCTCGTGCATTACCATACAATGAATAATGACCAAACTTTTTTTTATTTAATAAACTAAACAGTTTCTAGCTTTCGCTATCTAATATTTATGACATCAATTTACATTTTTTGTATTTTCAAGTGAAATAATACCAGTGCTTATATATTGTTATAAGATAAAATTTAATTTTAATATCATATGACTTATTTACTATAATTTTTGTTGGCGTGGACTTTATCTTCAATTATTCATATAGATCAAGGGCTGGCACATGAAAATTCGATGAAAATACGGAAATTATAAAAAAACCTCATGATTGATTTGAACTGTGTTTAATTATGGTCCTGTATCATCCAAATCAGATAAAATAAAAAATATACCTTCATTCGTAGTAAATATATAAATTTCGTGTATATTTTCGGTACATTGAAACTACATTCGACGTAACGATGATGTATTAACAATTTCCGATGACTCAAATTCGTCCAACAGAATTACAACTGAAATTGTTGATTAAATCATGAAATATTAATAAGTGGAAATAATCAGAATATTCGGACCGTTATTATTTATTATGACTAGGACTGGGATTGGAATGCCTAAATATATCTCATAAAACGCAAAAAAAACTCAAAACATGCACTTTATCCATACAAATTAATTTTAATATATTCATTATATCTTAAAAATTGGAAAAAAAATTTAAAATCCATACTACAGTGGTATATTTTTTTTTTGTTATTTTTTTGAATAGAATTGCACGTTATTACTCATTGTTTGGTTGAAAGTTTTTTTAATAATACATATTAGGTATAAACGGCAATAATTTGAGCGGAAAAGCCTATGATAAAATTGTTGTTACCGACGATAACTTTCTATATTATTTGTTATTAGTACCATCGGCAATTTGTTGAAAATCTCTTGTTAATCGCAACAATTTATAAAAACAAATTAATTTAAAGTAATCAGTATCACTCAAGACACATTTTATACTTACGGACCAACGCATCGAAACACCAGAAAAAAAGATAATTTTTCATCAAAATCACAGCCCTAATTATTACAAATTTTTGTTGTACTTCGACTACAATGGCCATTAGCTTTTTCGAAGAATTTACATTTTTATAGAATTTTTTTTTTATAATAATAAAATTCTTGGCTTCTGTAGCCATTGAACGAACATAAAGATTGGTTCTTTACATGGGATATACAATATTTAAAAAGAGATAGTTAGATAAAGGTTAGATGGTGTTATGTTTTGAAGAAATTCCACTATTGATTGCACGTTGCATGCGTTTGAGACCTGGGTTAAAGGATTCTGATAAATGATATGATAGATGCGAGTCCCTCTTTTCATTTGGGAAACTATTCTAAATCTACAATATTGCTTTGATATTCTCAATATGGTAACTTATGACTATTTATTATTATTATTAAAATGTTTATATCCATAAACACGACCTTTTTAATGCAAACAATAATTCGATTTTAATTGCGTATATAAGCCATTTCAAACCACACGCAACATTTGAAACTTCGTTGTTTTGCTTAATTATTTTCCCTAAACTCTTAAATCTGATTGAACGTATAACACGAGACCTAGCTCATGGTTATCTCTTCGTTCTTCGTAGTGGTGTAATTATGACCATGACATATATATGAATATTATTGACTAGAACGTATCATAGAAATAATATATTTTTTCTATATTGAGTATAAACCAATTATACAATATATGTTGTTTGTGTCAGTGTAACTGATTTTTTGACTCCAACGAACAAAAAAAAAAAGGTGGCTTCAGAAACTTGAATACGGGAGGAACTTGCGAGTCGTAAACGTAAATTTAAATTTAAAAACCAATTATATAGTTACATTACATAAGTTGAACGCGTCAAAATGAAATATATATACATAAATGTATTTCGATAAGTCATCTTGTTTATTTCCAGGCGCTTACATATTATGTATTAACAAATACATAGTGTTTTACAACAGTGTTTTAATATTAATTCGTTTTTTTTTCTGAGTGCCGAACAGTATAGTTTTTCACAAGTTAACCACAGGTAAATATAGTCAGAGGGGGTGGCCTATAGCTACGAAACCCCGCAAAGCCGCTACTGTTCGGCGCTGCAGTACTTTATATTACAATATAATATACTAGCATTACTGTAACGTGATTTGAAATCGGTATTTTTACTTTCACGCTGTTGATAGGTTAATGACGGGGTTGAATACGTTGTGAATACAAGCGAGGGTATTAATATAATAACAGCACTAGACTACTCAACAGACACTACGCGCACGTCGCCGGTCGTGTTGTCTTCGTCCCCGTCAATTCCTCGCTGGAACGTTGCGCATCATGTATACAAGGGGCGCGCGAACGGGCCTATAGCTATTATATTATATACAGTGTGCAGTGCGTACACGCGTCCTTTGCGATGATTGATGGCCGTTAATTTCCTGAGACAACGGCTGTCATCCGTCTTTTATGGCTCGTATTTCGCACCCTTATTTCCAACCCCTCCTCCGCACCGCCGCCACGATCCGCCCCCGAACCCGGACGTTTTCAGTCGGATTAAAACCGACGCGCTCGCAATAGCTTCTTTTACATATACATGTATAGATATATTGTATATTTTATTATATTATATTCCCGCCGGGAGAAGGATCCGACGTATTTCGATCGTTGTCGTCATAAAAACGAAAAAAAAAAAAAAGCCTCGACTTTTAGCACGCGCACGGTCGTTATAACTTATAACGTTATTACATGACGTACACTTTATACGCGTTATTATTGTATTACGTTTTAATATCATGCACGCTGCGTAAAACGGCTTAACAACAATGTGTAATGTATATATATGTGTGTGTGTGTGTGTGTATATAAAACATGTAAAACCGTTTATATACGCGAATTTAATCGGGCTCCGGTCCTTTGTCGTATGCGCGTATTACACTGAAAAGGTTTTATTTCCATTTCGATTTTTAACTGCGATACGCCGAGGAGGAATCGTAAAACGTCGCGATTTACGACGCGCGACCGTTCAACGCTATGTGCGCACGTGGTCTTGCGTCCCGGCGGCGGCAAGGGATCGGTTTTCCCGCGACTGCGGCAGTAGAAATCAACCCCCCACCCCCACCCACCCACTAAGCCGCCGTGCACGGAGTCCTTGGGGAAATAATGAGAAAACGTTTGCAGTTAACAGGCCCTTGGCTTTCTCCTCCGGTGCACTAAGTATCTGAGTGGTTTGCGTTCTTTAAAAATTCTCCCCGTCCGATCCCATTCGTCGATAATACCAAAACGCTACACTGATAATATTCTCGCGAGCGAGGGGTGCGCGTATTAAATAATAAACTCCTCTCCAAATATACGTGTTTCCCCCACCCCCGTCCGCATTATTGTGATTTGATTCTTTTCGCCGTGAATTGGCTTACATTGTATGAAGTAATTCTGTTCGTATTTCCGCACGGCTATGTGCGGTTTTTTTTTTTTAAAGCGCCTTGCCATGGTTCGCCACCAGTTAAGTCCGTGGAAATTCGCACGGTTTACGAAACGCGAAGTACGTTTCTTCGAACGCGAGTACTATACACAAATACAGTCGAGACCGGCGCACGCCAAATAACCAAGAGAACACGCAAACTCACGAGCAACACAGATCATTACGACGTAGGGGTTGTTATTGAGTCATCTTGAATATTAGTCGAAACTTCGATTGTTTAAAAAAAATTATTTTATAATTATACGTTTTGGGGCATTTACTCGCCCTAATCTTAGCAAATCACCCACAACATAACGTCCAACGACTTCGTTGGGTTAAACAAACGGGTACTGTTGCCGTTGCTCCATAAAAATACACTAACTCAACTAACTTGCATTTCCAAAAAACGATGTTGACAATTACTCAATCGAATACGAAAAAATGTGGAACTTACTTCAAATTAATTTAAAATGAATTCAACTAATTAACTAATTTAAATAAAATAACTCAATATTATAATATTGCTGTCGCTTTATAATAAATTCAATAACCAAGAAAAAATCTATAAGTATTCATTAAATCTCCTTGAAATTTAACTAAAATGTATAAGATCCACTGCGGTTTAAAATAATTACAATTTAAACCGAATATTATTTTACAGTTTTTCAGTAAGTATAATATAAAAATTAAAATAACAATTAATTTCTTCAACAAGTTTGATATTTATCTTGATTTTTCCCCTTCTTATATATTTTGAGTTGAAACAAAAATTCAGATGTTTATCGAGAATTTAATTTATGGCAAATATTTTAATATTTTCATGAATAATTTATTTAATATAATCGGATTACAAATAAACAAAGTGACAGCAATTTTAAATATTCATTCCATTTATTTCTTAAATATTGGAATAAGGAAAATTATTAAAATAAAAAATATTTATACGTATACGAAACTACTTCTTTAAAAAATGCAAATACATCCATCTTTGGAGATATGTATTAAATAAAATGTTCTTCGATATTAATTATCATATTCACGTTAGGTTTCTAAATTATTTTTATTTTGTTCCATAGATAAGTGACGATTACTTAAAATACACTCTCGCTGCAAAGTTCGATACCTAAAACAAATGGAGACGGAATTTTACGCGGTCCATTTCGTTTTTTCCTGGATTTTGGGTATGAGAAATGCGATGCAAATATTGTGATTCCCTCTGCAATTGATTGACTAAAAAAAAAAAAAAATCATATTAAATTCGTGAAAAACTAAAATATATCTGACAGGAATCTCCAACGAGATACTGTTATTGTGTACGTTTACCGTATTAATCGATTCAATTTGACAGTGATGATGTAAAATATAGGTATCATTGCATTCGAAAAACGATCCCTAGTGGAGGTTTCATCATAATATGACTTTGAATTTTTTCTTTCTACAATAAATGTAATTTGTAGCCGAAATGCGTCACTTAACTTCTTTTTAGTAAGATGGAGACAAATACCTGGCAGAATCGAATCCACTACGAGCTGTCCGGGTAAAGTGAAATGGCGTATGGTTAGCCTTGTATTAAGTTTTCAAGCCATAAAACACAAAATTACACATTTTATCAAAAGAAATACGAACAGTTGCTAAACGAAATTTTACATTATTTCTTACTATGTTTGTTTTAGTCTTTTAACATGCTTATAAAAACTACTCTTTTAACTTTTTATAAAAATAACTCGTTTAAAGTGTTTGTTTTTTCTGTCAATTCTCCGACTAAAAAATATGATATATGAATCCTTTGGTGTAGATTTATTACCGGAACAAATGTGTTTATGGAAAAAAAATTAAAATATATTTGTTGGTTCATCAAGGCCAAAGCACTGTTTGTTTTATATTTAAATAATAGAATCAATGTTTAAATGAGCATAGTTATTCAGATAAATATTTGAATAACGGTTTGACGATTTTCTTTCGGAATAATATATTTTTGGAAAGTCTTACTTTGAATAACAAACACAAGAACATTTCGAAGATGAAATACCCGTTTTTAAGTTTGAAGAAGTATTCTTTTATTCATATGATTTCGAATTATTTAAATTACATAGTTCCCATACCCAATGATAGTTTTAATTATCAGCTGATAACTTAAAAATGTTTACCTAAAAATATATTAATATTTGAAATCAAACAAATTTTAATGTTACATTTTAGTTTGTAAGATTTTTATTTTTTATAGTTCCTCTCTTTATTTCCCGCACCACGGTTAATGCGTTTTTCTTTTCAAAAATCCGTCGCTCTTCAACGTGTAAGGAAAATGACAAACCCTCTTTTTAGTAGCTTTCGAAAATCGTATATGAATTGAATCATTCCACAAGATAGCATGATCTACGTTAACATTGTTTGAACTCAAAAATGAATATACAGAATGATAAAAATGCATGTTACAATATGTATGTTAAAATTCAGAAATTAATAAATAATAATTGTGGATTATTAGGTTTCAAACAAATTCCATTTCACGATGTTTTCTGCGGTTTGGTTATTTTTATGTGAAAACCGATATTACATGAAATTCTGATCACCGTGTATGAATCCACGTGTATGGTTCTAATAATATAATAATTCCACAAATATTATTACACGGAAACATATTCATATACATATAATTTTACTGTTTTATCGCGTCGGTTTATAATTCCTCCAGGCGTTGAATATTTCGCGCGTAAAAATTGGTCCAGCTTGTAAAATAATATTATGACTAGTTTTAATTTATTTAGTAATAATCATTATTTTCTTGCCCAGGAGTGCGTTTATCGTTCGATATGATATGGATTGTGTTTACTTTGAGATAACGTATGACTACGTACGAGTGTAAATTAAGCAATTTTTCAGATAATACAATTATGAATAATACACGTATTAGTATAAATAGTATTAAACCTGTAATTATCTCAAGTCAACAACACATTCTGTTTCTTAAATAAGGAAATACATCATTGAAGGCAGCACTTTTTCCTAGCCCACCGTGTTCGGGGGAAAAAAATGTGTATTTTGCCGTAGCCAGTAGTGATAGTAGTATACCCTATGGCAGAAGACCAATAAATATTTTTACGAAAAACGTTTATTATTATCATTGAGACACACCGGTTGGGAAACGTTGAATTGTCTACAATAATCATTCTCTAATTATAGCTTTAATTAATATTGATTTATATTTACTAAGACCAAACATAAAATATTGAATCACAATCTTTTCTACAATAACTACTTATTTATAATTTTGCATATATGTAATACGGTAAATAAATAATTAGTATAAAATATAAATTATAAAATATAAATTACATTCATATAAACATTGATTTTTTTGTCATTTATAATTTGGGAGCCGTCAACATTTTGTGAAGACTCTAAGGAGCCTTGGGATGAAAAAGTTTGAATACCTCTGGCCTATAGCATTAATGTGCCGCAAGCTGGCTGTAGGTGTACCACGAGTCACAGCAACTGTATTACACGGGTATTGTATTATTGTAAAAATATAAATTTACCAGTTCTTAAACCGTAAGCGAGTTAAGATTACAAACAATTAAACCAAAAAAGGGAGAAACACTCCTAGGGCTAGAAGAAAAAATTATAGTGGCACTGCAGTCATTAATTCGTCCTTGTATCAGTCGAATTATAAAAAACAATCAAAGACAAATAGAACACTATATTTTTAATTATGTAATAATAGTATGGGTATCAACAACAAACTATAAAAATAAATATATTTTAGTTTAACAAATAGTAATTTTTTACATACATTTTTTTTTACATTTTTATATTGCCATAATGTTTTGCGGTCAAAATATATTGTTTAAAAATGTGCCGTGAACACAAAAAGGTTGAGAATGCCCTTTAGTCAGTGCCGTCTTCAAGCATGGGCCCGAAGGGCCCGGGCCTAGGGCCCCGACATTTTAAGGGCCCCCCAAATTCACATGTATTACATTTTATCATATTAATTTTACATTTTCTTTTTAATGTTTTTAATATAAAATTTAAATTTTATAAAACGAAAAAATATTAAAATTAATTTGGTATCAAAATAATACAATATTTGATAAATTTCTAAATTTTAAATTTATTCCTGGTACACTCGTACATTATTTGACGTGCGCTGTGTTATTGTAATTATTTCAATTTGTTTTACATAGAAGTATTCAAAATATAAACTTATTTCCCAATAATAGATACATTAATAACTCAGTTAAAAATTCGTGGTAAATCATACAAATCAATAAATAAACTGTTTGGATTTTTCTCAAATTTCAAAAATTTAGAAACAAGAGAAATACAAGTCCATTGTAAAACATTTGCAGAATTTTATCATGTAGACATTAATGAAAATTAATTAATTTTGAATGTATACATTTAAGAGCATATCTATCGGAACTTGATAGTTCTGAGTTCAGTATTTCTAGTACATACAAATGTTTAAAATCAAATGTACTAGAAGAAACATTTCCAAACATAATGATATCTTTCCGAATTTTTTTATCAATGATGATTACCAACTGTAGTGGGGAACGTTCATTTTCCAAGTTAAATTTAATTAAAGAAGATCATAGAAGTGCCATGGCCAGAAACTTCTTATGTTCAATGAGTATTGAACATGAATTTCTATCAAGTTTAGATTATGAAAATATTATAGAAGACTTTGCAAATGAAAAAGCTATGAAGAAACCATTAAAGAGTATTTAAAAATTGACAAATTTATATCATAATGTTTTTTTATTGTTTTTTAGTTTTTGTTTTATGAATTACATTTATTTTTAACTATAAACATATTAATGTATAAATAATTAATATGTTAACATTTTAATTGGTAGGGTTGTATTTTTTAAATTATAATAAACATTAAAGTATCAGAGATTTAAACAAAAATTAATTTTTTACTAATAAAGTAGAACATTTAATAAATAATAATACATTATGTGTTAAAAAATGTATATATCATCATTGAGTATCATACGGCCCCCGAAATATGTCGGGCCCGGGGCCCCGTAAAACCTTAAGACGGCCCTGCCTATAGTATATAAATAAATTCGAAACTGAAAAATCAATTCATAAAAGACATTGATGCGAAGATTTGTAGCGGATTTTCGTAAGAAGACCTGCGTAGCTCGGCATACCTATATGTACATTTTCTGCCGTTTGGCGACTTGGTTGAACGGTATTCGATAAACGTTAATTTGATAACCTGCTCAAGAGTGGAAGCGAAGGTGATATTCTATATTATTGTAATATATATTTTTATTTATTTATTTTATTTTAATTGATATCAAAAGATTACTGGGCCTCACTGAGAAAAATTCGTGTGGAGGGAGGTCCAGGGATATCTTAGATTACAAATTATTCTTATTGTTGTGTGTACCTGTACATATTACATTTTTTTTTTTTTAATAAATTAACAAATAAGAAGTTTTTCATAAATAAATCACATAAATAAATTAAATAGTATTACGAGAATTAATTAGTTAGTTTAGTCGGAGCCAGTGGTTAATTTTTTTTTTGAAGATAGGTAGCGGTAAATTAACCATATCATTGGGCATCAAGTTAAATATCTGTGTTCCCAAAAAATAGTAAACTTTTCGGCAACTAGTTTTAGAGAGCCAATCTAAGGAAAATTTACTAGCTGCATATCTGCTGTTAACCCCATGGTTTATAGAATCCGCGTATACAAACCATCACGGCACCCGTAGTAAAGTTATTGTATGCGTATTTTTTGTCGGCATTTTCTAAAGCGTTAGGATCGACGTCGAAATCTCTCGAGTCGAAAACTGCCCATATACATATACACGTATGGTCGATCCCGCACGACCTATTCCCGTGGAATTAATATCGCGTTGAACGTTTCTATACATTACGCCACCGACGTGACTTATCTCACCGTACATACTGTTCGACGACTTGGGCTGCTGACGCGCGATGCCTATTTCGCCAACACGCCGGACGCGCCCACCCGGTACACGTGAAACGTCGTCCGTTTTCCATACGCTCCGGGTGTGTTCCGGAATTAGTCTAACGGGTGTGCATTGTTTTTTTTTTTTGTATACATTTAATCTGACACGCAGTTATACGGTTTTTGAGTTTTATTGCCCGCGGTCAACCGTTCCACGGGCGGGTAAACATTTCAGAAAATTCGGATTAAACTTTCGCATCCGAAATAACGACCGGCGGCTGGCCGGCTCTCGACGCGACGGCAGCGTGGGCGTATAGCGGCTGCGGGGAAAGCACCGCGCGGGCGGAAAGAGGGGTTGGCCAGGGGCAGACATAGAGATATACGTTAGCTTGCGAATTGCACAGGGGAGTCGTTATTGTTACGCTGGGCTACAACGTCGTTTTCTGGTCAGCCAAAAGTCTCCAAAGGGCTGACCGCGGTGGACGGTGTACCGCGCGCCGATGTACAGCTCTCCGCGGCGGAAATTTTAAACTCATCGCGTCCGGTCGATTTACGCACGGACGGCGACGAGCGCGATATTATAATATCTCGGTCGCAGCACACCTGCTGAGATTTTTGCGACCAGAACGTCCGAGACTTCTCGGCTAAAAAGAAATTCGTTCCCCGTTTCGCTCAGAGTCTAAACCAATTGTTCCTAACCTTTTTTTATTCCACGCCCCCTTTGTAGATTTTCGAAACTCTCGCGCCCCCAACCCCCCTCCTAACTAAAGCCTAATATAATAACTAGAGCTGGGATTTTGGTTACTTTTGCATTTTATTGCATTTTTAAGGTCATTTTTTTAAGTCATTTTAAGGTTCAATTTGTGTATTTTAACTAATTTTTGTTTATTTAAAGCTTTTTTAATATGTGTTTTAAAGGTAATCCCAATTAGTACGTATAGGAAATTACCTACTCCAGTCCATTGATATTGAAAAAGTAATATAATTAATTGTCGATTTATCCGATAAGATTAAATATCGAACGTACCCAAAATTACATAGGTATACAATAGTAGCTTTAGTAGTGAATAGTGAATACGGCACGTATCTATGTGGTTCTACACCGATATTAACTGTACACAATACTGAATAAATAATATTACAACTTATATTAAAAATTAATATTAAAACTTCAAAAATCTTAAAAATGCCAAAAATTAAGTCAACCATAGGAAGCCGTTTACTTTTTTACTTTTTTTTTTACGTACTTTATGATTTTATTGATTTTTCAGAATAATTATACCAGGAAGCGGTACATTCACAAGTTTAATTTATACCTATTTTGTTCATAATTATTAATTAATATTTTAAAAAAAAATTTCGCTCAACTAAGTACATTTTTGTGTACTTTTTAGATCACTAAAATCCTAGCTCTAATAATAACCTTTTCACCAGGCGTTCTTAGCGTACCAATTTATTTACGGATAGTGTGGCGGCGTGGCGACATAAAACGTTGTGAGTGTTCAGTCGATTAGTGGCCAACGCTAAATAATTGTAATCTTTATCTATACTCAATAACCGGTCGTTATTAATTTTTCATATTTCCCAACCTTTTTAAATAAAAATAATTTAATAAATAAAAACAGTATTTTATAATGCTGCTTACGCCTCCCCAGAAATGTTTACACGCCCCCCCCCCAGGTTGGGAAACGCTGGTCTAAACCGATCCGGCAGACTTGACGGCATAGCGCGCGCACCACGAGCACAAGAAACACCTAAGTCCTAAGACTGCCTACGCCCTACACATCACTATGTACGAAATCATTTGCCGTAACATCAAACCACCGTGCGTCGTCCTGTGGGCCATACGTGATACCACACTGTGCGTACAGGTGAACTCGGTGTTTTGTTACCATAAGACTGCTGCAGTGTTACTCAGCGTATTCGGAATAACTATATCAATCCGACGCGATTTTCTTACACGCGCTGTAATTACATTACACTCGACACTTCGGCAGTACGGCTGTTAAACTATAGAGTCTGAATATCTTGACACGCGAAAACCGGAAAAAAAAATACTACAGCGTACACCACAGCTCGGATTATTGCCAAAAAACGCGATGTAAATCGACCGCGGTCAATGGAATACTTATTTTTAAATTTAGTTTATCTTAGAATATTTTTGTTACGTTTGTTCGCGAAAGATCCGTCGGCCCGTTCGTGCGGTGGTGCTTTAGAGTTTAGGTCGACGTGCGAGCGTATAAGGTGCGGTATGCATAACGCGGAAGTTCGACCAATACTTCCCTGTTGACCTTTAGCGCTCGATTACTTAATGTAAGAATCGTATGTACCGCGGTGGTGTGCACTGTGTATCTAGGATTTTTCCAAGAGAGTAGGGGTCTATCAAAAGATTAACACACATGTATAGCTTAAATTTAAACGCACACAAATAGAAGTCCAATTTCCTCGAGGATAGAGACGGAGAAACGATATGTATTTTATTTGGCGTGACAGTCATATTTTCGTGTACAGCGGAAAAACTATTAAGTGTCGTTTATAACCAACAATTTATGAACTCACTACATGCTTCGATGGAAGTTAAATGTTTGTGGGTTAGCAGAATGTGGATCAATCATTGATGGTGAAGTTGAAACTTTCCTTTTGAAACAAAGATGCTTTTTATTTGTTTTTTTTCAGATGTACCAGCATCCAAGATAAAAATTTAAAATTTAAAACACCTTTAATACGTAACCGTTGTAACCAAACACGTCAAAGGTTTTGTTTAGCGTCAAGAGCACAAGATGCAGTACGATATACTATATACTACTATGGGATGTCAGAGGTGACGCCGATCGAGAGTCGGGTGGCGAGAAAGAATTTTCGTGTAAAGGTCAATATATATAATTATTGACTGTAAAATCACGTGACAAAGCTCGACAGTATGGGATTCATTTACTGTCGTATATGCCCGCATAAGAGCTGATTGTGAAAAAAGTTTCAAATTTTAAATAACTACTTACTTACATCGTTTTAAACTTTCTTTTATCAATATTGGATATATAAATGATTTAGAAATTCTTCACGTATGATATAATTTTAAAAATTTCCCTCAGGGAGAATGCGGCCCCATATCATTCCCCGCCGTAAATACACCACTTCAGGTGGTGTGTGTGCACTTGTAAGTGCATAATATACGAGTCGATTTGTTCGACGCTAACTGCACGGGACTCGCGAGGACTAATTAATATTATCATCTAGACCTATCCTGGAATTCGGTTATCATTTATTCACACTTCGGTTTGCTACGTTCGTACGCCGTGTACCAGCAGTGGTAGGTGTATATATACGTTTATGGTATTAAAATATTTAATTCAGTAAATAATTTATAAAAAGTTGTTTTTTTTTCTGTTAATTACCCACCCTGCCAATCTTTTATCCATCTGTATGGTTAGAAAAAAAAAATCTAAAACTGAAGCGGAATCATGCTCACGACTTTTTCCATGATTAATTTATCACAAGTTTCACCTCGATTTGCATAATATTACACTGCGCGCACATTAAAAAAAAAAAAAACTTTATGCGTACATATAAATAATTATATAAAGTTCATGCCATCTATCCCGATAAACAATTTGTATATACATTATGCATATAATTTATATCTACGACGTATTTCATAAAGTAATTACCGTATTTACACTAATTATCTCGCTTGTTTCTCTATATCTATATCGTAATATATCGTAATATACCGATGATACCTATCAAGTCAACGGCGTGTCCATGCGCATGTGTATAAAATAAAAATTATTATTCTTTTTTTTAAATACAATTAATAAAAACATCATGATTTTGAAGAACTATACGTTTTAAAACGTAGTCTCATAATAATTTAAAAATCAAATGTTTTTTATGTAAGTAACTGATATATTTTTTCAGATGAATACCTGCCGACTGTCGTTAGGATATAATATCAACAAAAAGTGGTTTTATTTTATATGATAGCCCGTCATCAAAACGTTTGCACAAGTGTGGCTTTTTTTGGATCACTAATGTTATACCCGTAGTACATCTTAATTAACCAATGTTGTGTTGTTCGCTTTTATATAAAAGTAGACTGACTAATAATTATCAAGCATAAAGGCAAGAACATTATAATGTGTCCATTCATAGGTTTTTTGAGAAATATTAAACCTTAGGGTGAGTCATGATCATTTAAATTATAACAAATTAAAAAACTCATAACTCGCATACAAATTTAAAGATCGCAAAAAACCTATAAGAAGACACATTTTAATGTTGCCATTAAGTTTCATAGTTGATCGGTTAAACTGGCCCAGTCTACTCTAGTACAAGAGCTGACCACAGTGTAGCAAACGATTGGTTCTGTTGAAGTATTGAACTCATATTTGCCATGGTATACGTTTGTACGATTTAGAGTTTAGACGGATAAGTTATAATAGGCACAACACACGCGGGCACTCTACAGTCTCATAATATATACGTGTGACTACGGCTACATTTGAAACAGTACAAGTTAACAACACATAGGTATTATACGTTGTTTTAGCAGAGAATGGGGGGGGGGGTGATAAGATATTAAATCGCCGCCGAAAAGAAATCTTATTAGTTTTGATTCACATAATAGGTACTTCATTTTACATTTAATTTATCGCAGGTGAACAGAAAAACGGTAGTCGGTTGTTCAAAGTGACTAAGAGATGAGTAAATATTATATTATAAATATAAATAATATGCGAGCGATCAAAATAGTGTGTGTGTATGTGGTGTTTGTGTGCGCGTGCGTGTGCGTGCTGTCTATGGTATTAGTTGATCCGGTCGACCTCGAACACTGATCTCTGGGAGTTTTAATTAAAATTTTCATTTACAAAAGAATGCGCGGTATACCTATCTGTTTAAATATATATATAATACAGTGAAAGCTACGCAGTAGCGGCTCGGCGTAATGAAGAAAATTCAAGATTCCTCTCGATTGCTATTATCACGATTACGATTATTATAATTATTATTATTATTATTATTATTATTATTATTATGAAAACAACCCCGTCTCGAGACTATATACAGAGTCTCGTCGTTCAAGTAGACGGACGCGTACAATATAAAGCAACAACATCAAAAACAACAACAAAACTTGTTACCTTTATCTAGCTCATTTAATTATTTATTCGCACCACCCGTTTGCCGGCAGTGGCATCCAGGTTCTGATAATAAAAACACCTAAAAATGTCTACGTCACAGTATATAAGACAGAAGAAGCGTTAACATAACCTTTTACCGGCTCGGGAAGGTGCCCAAAACCAATTACGACGGCGGGGAGGGACAAAGTGTAATTTGTTGGCTCTTTTCCGAACCTTCGAGTGCATTTAGTCAAATTAAGACGTGCGCGGTGCGCGATTTCGTCGATACGAGGCGCTTGCAGCTGCGGCCGAATAGTAGCTTGACCGTTAGATTGGGTTTCGCGCCGAAAGGTCTTCACGTGTTGTTACCAAGTCTTAATAATAACAGCGTCGATGCGACGAAACCCAGAAATGTCTTTAGCACACGAGTGCTTACCCACCTCTCAATAATAAAACCCCCTAACATCCGCCCCCCTACCCCCGCCATATCGTCCACGGAGAAGAATGTTTGCGTTTCGACAAAACCCCTTCGCGTTATTTAACGTGGACAAGTGCGCAACCGTCGAGCTTTCACGCGACGTTGTCATCGCAGTCCTCGACGCCCGCGAACGCGATTTAACATGCCACCGTGCGCCGTACCGTAGTCGTCATGTCTTTGCCGCGCGGTAACCGTGCACGGTAAATACCTGCTTTACACGTACCGCGGTTGTGTCGTTCGTTTCCACACCTCGTTCAACCACCGCTCGCGTGTTTTATTTTTTCTTTCCGTAATATTCTCGGGGATATGCTCCGAGTTCCGAATTAGGGTAAATACAAATTGAAAGATTACGTGGGTCATTCGTGTCGAATGCGTGGATATTATTATGTTAATGACCCGAGGTCTGGATCGGGGATTTGCATTTGCGTGTAACGAATATCTCGTGAAAAAAAAATGTATATAAAAAATACGTATTTATGCGTGCACCGCGTGCGTATTATATGTTTGGAAAAGTAAAACTGGGAGAGAAAAAAAAATCTATAATTATACCACGATACGATGATGATGATAAAACGTAGAGACGTGTAAATATTGTTACTTTGCAAATACACGTTAAAAAAAAAAAAAGAAAAAACTGTCGGTGTACTGATAACCACGTTATGTAGAACACTTGGCCGACTGCAGTGAAAAGTGACTGTTGCACACGTATACAACACGTTATAGTCATGACTAGGGCTAGGGACTTATAGGAGTTTGCATATTTTTCAATAATCATTTAAAACATAGCTAAGTCATATAGAAATTTGTTTCATAGTAATAGGAGTTTAAGGCAATCATTTTTATTTTGCATATTTTGCATATTTAGCTCTTTTTTTCCAATAAGTGCATATTTTGCTATATTTGTATTTTTAGTACATATTTAACATATTTTACACATAAAATACAATATTTAATATGAATTTTCTATAAATTGAAAATAAAAAAAAATTAAAATTATTAAATATAAATTATTAAATAATCTATCTACCTAGGGTTTTCAAATTATTAATTCATAAACAGAATCAATTCATTTTTTTATTTGTTTTTGTTTTGTTTAAAGGCAAACTTAAAAAAGAAGAGATGATAATAATAAGAAATTATAATAATTAATAAATAGTAAATAATAATAAAACAATAATAATAAAATAATAATAATAAATAATAATAAAACAATTTGTTATTTTTGGTTTTTTAATGAAAATTAAATATTTTTAAGAGCATTTTTGCATATTTTCAGATCATATTGTATGATAATTTTTAAGGGCATAAATGCATGCATATTTTAAGGTTTTTTAGAGCATAAAGTCCCTAGCCCTAGTCATGACGATGCGATGGCCAAGTACCATCGCCGTGGCGAGAAGTCCGTTGACTTATGATAATATTCTACGACGACCGAACGCATCCGAAACCCTTGGACGTTTTGGACATTTTTTTTCCACCGTGAGGCGTTTCCAATCGCTGCCGTGGAATGACGAACCCGACTGCAGTCCTGTGAATTCCCACGATGCAGTCGAAGCCAGTCGCCTAACCAAAAGTGCTTGACTTCGGCGTAACTATGCACGCTGTGTAGGGTCGACGATCGATGACCGTCGGAGAAAATCGGTTAACGTCACGTGATAAACGTACATATTAAAATAATGCTGTGACGTACGACGGTACTACGGCTGCGCGTTGATTTTCACAACTAATTAGTTATTTGGACTCGTGAACGTGTTTTTAGCGCGGCGGAAAAATAGAGCATTCGTCGCAGAACTGCAACGATATAATATCATGTCGCCTAAGCGTATAACATCGCAGTGTGTGATGAGAGACGAAAAAAAAACGAAAAAGCCGGAAAAAACAAGTACGAAGAGAAATATTTAAATACTGAATGGAAAAAAAATATATGATTTTAATTACTCTGCGTAGAAAGGAGTTTAATGGCCGTAAATGTTCTTATAACCCAATTTCTCGTTACCAGAAACACGCACCGTCGCATTCATCGATAGTTTCGGCCGTATTTTTAATGAGGTTCCACTAATATGTAATACGTACGACTATAATATAAGAACGGTTTTTTTTTCTACAGGTTTGTAGTACACCCTTCACTATCATGGTCTTTGAAACGAGGTAATGTTAGTTGTACGGGAAGCCAATGCGTATCGTGGTCTGTGAAGGGGAAAACGTAGGGAGTGAAACTTAATTAATTATTCTTACAAGCCGTCATTTATATTTATTTTAATTTTATAAAGAGCCTTATTTTTTTTTATTTTTTTTTTTAATATTTTAACAGTGCCTATTATATTAACTTAAAAATAATTAAATATTTATAATACGAAAAACAAATTATTATTAATTAAGGTATATGTTTAAATAATAATAACAATAATTAATGAACAAACGGGTGTTTCGATTAAAATGTAAATTAATCAATTCGATAAAACAAAAATATCGATTTGGATATGTTATGCGGGTATATATGTATTTATTAAGTCGTAATACGTTATTTTTCGTGTTGAGATAAAAAAAAACATTATTGAATATTAAATTATACTTTATAGGATTCATTAACTCTAAATGACTCCCGGTGGTCTCTTCCGAAACGAACGCGCAGATTTATTATTTTTTAATTATTTTTTTTTTACCGTAAATACGGATACGGATTTATTCAGTATTCATGTAATCTACACGCGTGTTTCCCTCGGCGTTTTTTTCCGTAAAGCCATCATATATTACACTCTCATAAATAGCATACCATAACATTTCGCTCTTGTGTTTAAAACGATTCTTTCGTTCTTCATCAGTTGACCGCAATACAGTTACATCACGAACATTATACATTTATTCGTGGAGATCGTTATTACTCGCTCGAGTTGTGCACCAGCTCAATGCGTACGTTGGTATTTCAATATTTATCACTAGGGACCGGATTTATATGCACAAAAAATCCTCAAAATATGCTTCTAAAAATGCTGTAATATGCTACAAAATATGCAATTAAAATTGAATTGAAAACATTTTATTTAAAACTATTTAAATAAGTATTAACTAATTAAGTATTAAAAAAGGTATAAAAAGGTTTTAAATATATAAAAAAGTATTTTGTCGTCTTCACTAAGTTCGCCATATAACAATCTTTATCTTCGATCTATAAAATATTAGCCCGCATCAATAAAAAGTGAAAACAAAAATTGAATTCATATTTTACCTTATTGCACTGGATTATCAGAAGTTGCGTTAGGTTAGGAAGACGACGAAAAATAAATATATGTGCTATAAATAGGTAATATGCGCTATAAAACTACAAATATTCATTAAATATGCATTTAATTGGTAAAAACGTTGAAATATGCAAAATATGCAAAATACAATTAGTGTTATTTTAATAAGAATGATCTAAATCGGGCACAATTCTCATCAGATTTCAAAAAGCTTATTCCAATACATATATGCATTTGCATATAAATCCGGTCCTTATTTATCACTAATGGATACTGGCAAGCCGAACCACGAGCGTGCGCGTAAACATATTTATTATAGTGCACAACCTGCAGTGCATTGCGACGCACGTCGGAAGAACCGCAACCCACGGTTAGTGCGCCTCGTAGTGCGCAGGTATTATGCGCATTATGTGTGTACACGCTGTAAAATGTACGATAGTAATAACACGTTTCCCGCCGGAGTAAAACACCGAACGCGACAGTAATACTATATGTTGTACCTGTTGCGGGGTCCCCCCCCTCTCCAGCACAGTTCAACAGACATTAACCGAACGCAGGATTCACGACAAGGAAAATGAAAAGTTCCAAATCTCAGATCACCTAGCGCAGCGTTTCTTAAACTTTTTTTATCCATGGAACCCTTTTTGATGCCTACTTTTAACGTGGAACCCCTACTTTTTTTTTTAGCTTTTTAGCTTTTTTTAGGATTATTTGCAAATAAATTATAATTATATAATAATATTGTGTTAAAGGTATTTAGCTAACAAAATAAGAAGCCTCGGTTGCTTTTTCATTCACGTTTTTTGTAGTTTGAACCATACAGTTGACTTTTATATTTCATCACGCTTTCGAGCAAGAATTCTACATTTTTTTCTTTAAGTTCACCACGAACAGATTCTAAATGACGACTACTTCTATGGTGCATACTTTTTTTCCCACTAATAATCTTCAGTTGGAAATTTTAAAGTAATTTTCTTGCAAATTTTGAAAAAATTACTTGAGCTTCGCGGAACCCTGAAGTGATCTTCGCGGAACACAGTTTAAGAAACGCTGACCTAGCGGATATACTCAATCCAGAACCCACCAACGCGTTCATACTCGTTCGGTTCCTGTTAGAAACGCAACACATCAATAAAGTGTAAACCGATAATCGATAATCGATATACAGTATGCTCACCATCCATTAGCTGCCGGCAATCGTTTTTATTATTTCCTTCAGTATCTCATTTTTAGTTTTTCATTCGTACACCCTCACGTTTTATCTCACACCAGATATTACTATGCCAAGCAGTCAATGTCTACTTGAGTGTTTTACGTTAACTGTGCACCGTAACTGAATTATAATTTTTTTTTTCTACGGTAATCTATGGTTTGTATCCCCTTTTTTCTTCGTCTCGTATGAACACAAATCTAATGACGTTCAACATGTCCACCGCATAAAATACTATATAGTGCTGAAAATCTATAGTTGGTTTGTACTAAAACCTTCACAAAACGCGATATGTGCACTAAACCGTTTCATTTTTATTCATTTAAACTTTAAATTTTAAAGTGTAATCGTCCCGTAAATGTTTTTAAGGCGGCCGGTACAATGTGAATAAAACGAAAAATCTATTATTTATGCGTTCTCATCGATTTTCGCGCGTCCTGAGGATGAGGAAGGAAAAAATATACAAACACATTTATATTATTAACAAATTAAAATATTTTTATTTTTTTTCAAATTTATCTCTTAGAACGGTCCGGGTTTTTTTTATTCATAAGAATAATACAAATTCAACAAAAGATAATTTAATAATGAACAGAAGTACAAAACACGACACTTCTTTGAACGGTAGTATAATATTATTTAATTTATAAACGGGAAAAAATATCAAATTATATTGTAGACACTGATATTCTAAGTAGGCAACTGGCAGTCCCGTAATTATAGGTGAGACAACGTAGACAAGGGTTCTCCGTAAATAACGGTTATTTTATTTTCTGTTGTTTAGTTCTCTACCAAAGTGACCGGATTAATGATTAATAATGCATAATATGTATGTTTTTTTTTTTATTAAAAAAACCATGTATACAATCATACATTATACATTTGAATTATCTATCTTCTGTAAGCTAAGCTTGAGGTGAAGATAGAGAGTTACAAATGAATACTTAAACTTTAAAAACTAAAATTAAATACAATTATTATTGCGTTATTATACAGTACAGAAAGTGAGAATCAAAAAAGAGAAAGAAATTGGACATTTCCAAAAAAAAAAACAAAATAAAGTTAACCTGAATTCAATGTAAAGATACAAATAACCATTCAGAAATTGTTTTTTTTTTGTATACGTACGTACTTTTTTTTATTCGTTTATTTGTTTTTTGGTTGATGAGCAACATTTCACGTAAATTTTCGTTTAATCCATCGTTGACATGGTATTGATTAGCAATTAATATTTTAAAAATAAAAAAATAAAATCTCGTCTCTTCTAGCGCATAAACATGTATATTGTGTATACTTAAGATTTTGATTTGATCTCAAAAGTAGGACGGTTTTTTGTCTATTCTGTGAATAGCAACGAAATCATAAAAGTTTCAATGTTCCATCTGAGAATCAATGACGCATTAGTAATATTATTATGATTTATACAATACGCGCGATACTGTTGTAGTCGACTACCTTAAATTGCAAATGGTCACATATCTAAAATAAGGAGATCAAGATCAAATGCTTAGCTTCGGGGAAAAATGTTTTTTTTTTCCTCCGATATACAGTTGAAATTCCAACTAAAACTAAAAAACGTTATTGAAAACAAAACACAAAACATTTGATTTCTTTCTTGATTTTTCTAAAAATCTCTTAGTATTTGTTTGAAAAATACATTATATACTGTAGTTTTAATATTATAGCATAATGCTTACGAATGACGACACAAAAACGTGGTACATTTATATATATAAAAAAAAACGTCTTATGGGTTTCAAATAAAATCTAAAGAGAAACGAACCAAAAAAAGAAGAATAAAACAGAAAAAGTTTATCATAATATTGTTTTATAATGAAGTTTCATGTTAATGGTGAACATAATTCATTTGATCCGTATTGAAGATAAAACTATGTATAGGTAGTATACATTAAAGCGCATTAAATATATGAGACGCGTAGTACCTGCTTAGTACGTTTCATAAAAGTTTTACATATCATTGAATCCAATGGTTGTAATACTTACACATTTTTAAGCTATAAATAATAAATTTATTATTGAATATATAAATAATTTATTAAAACCAATTAACAATAAGGATAATAAACAAAATAAATACAAATAAAAATAATAAAATGTAAATTTAGCCTCTAGTGTTGTACCTACAATAAAGTGCTAATAAATACGACCGGTTGCGATTTAAAAAAAACCATCGTCAGGTATAAAAAGCGCACGGTAAGTAATAATTTACCGTTATCCAAGAGTATTACAACCATTAAACGAAAATATTTTTTTAATTTAATTTTGTTTTTAATTATTCTCTGAAAACACCTCATTGACACTGTGCACAGAACGTCCCGATATTCTAGTTTGCAATTGCCACGCCCACAACACCGCACGTACAAGTACGTACAACACGAAGGTAAAAAAATAAATTATGTCTCGCGTGTGAACAGCGATCGAGGGATCGTCGAAAATGTAAACAGGAACACCAGAAGTGAAATTGGACGGACGAGAGATTTTTTTTTTCTTTTTTTTCACGCCCGGTCGAATATGCTCACTACGAAACGGTAACGTGCGGTAATTGTCGCAGATCGTAACAACAATAATTATTATTATTATCATCATCGTTATCTGCTGTTCGCAATTGTTGTGCTCGACGAATTTCCCGGGCGTTTCAATATTGAAACCGAGTTCAACTCTAGTGCTATGAACTCGAATGCCGCGGACGCTAACCTCGCCGCGCCAACTTTCGACGACGCGCACGCGCCAGTCGGATGCACTGGCCTGACTTCCGTGCACGAATCCCACGGCGTGAACGTGCGAGGACTGTATAATTAAAATGCATTCGGATTTCGGACGTGGTACGTTCGACTTTGTAACATCTGCATGTTGACCGTGACGAAATAAAGAAAAAAATAAATGTTACCGGGTGAAAACTTGAAAAATCTGCCATCAACGGTAATAATAAAAAAAAAAAAAAATTATAGCAATAACGGCATAAGACTGATATGAAATTTGTTATAGGCTCCGGAGTAAAATAAATCTTACCTATCGTGTAAAGCAGTCATATACGATCACTCATACTGTTATCGATGTATATTAGTTGGTAAATTGTCTTTGTCGCCGAAGTATAGATGGTATTGAATTAATAATCCACAATATTTTTTTATTTTTTTTTCATAAGGTCTTTCGAAAAACACCATTATAATAATCGATTAAATCCAGTACTTACCATGGCGAATAAAAACGTTTGTAATATCACTCTGAAGATATTAATGTGTTTGCCGTTCAATGTTATGATTAGATAATGTGATCAGCTCAAACACTATACTGGCATTCTTGGGTTTCTTTGGTATTTCAAGGCAATCACCGCGACGAACACGGACCGTCGACCGGCCACTTAACGAGCTAAACGAATTTTTGTGTTTAGACCGGAGTGTATCACCTTGTTTTCTTTGGAAACTTCGGAACCGGGCCAAGAATATTGGAGGCCGAAACCTTTAAACTTTTAATTCGCCCGGCAACGACGTTGGCAGAACGTTGGGCCCTCAACGTCAGACCGCTAACATCAGTGCTGACCTAAATACTTCTGGCATAAGTTCGGGCGGTTTCGTTGCGCAGTAACTCGAGCATTCGACGTGATCAGACTCATCTCGGATAGGGTGCGGTACATTATATACAGTTTGTAAACTTTCTCTACCCGTTGCGGTTAGTTAGGCCGTTTCGGAAACGCTATAAGGACGAAATATTACATACGCGTATTGTCGAAACAAATTTCGAGATCAAACGAATTCGGACAGCGTTTATTTATCATTTTTCGACGTCCGATCCGTGTTTACCGCCTCGGGCAAACTCGCATCATTGTACCGTTGTAGCAACAATTGGCGTAAGTTGTTTATAATAATACTTCACGTAAGATCGACGGCGCTCAACAGCACTCGATTGGTATTTCTGAAACGTCGTGCTTTTATAGTTCTGTCGAAATTAATAATTATTTCAAAACATATTATTCTATGCTTCTGCTTTAAACACTTTTCTAAGCGCTACACGGTCGTCGGGTCTGGTTCGGATCACGATACTAATTTATTGTTTTCAACAAATAGATTTTTATTTCAAACATCTGCGGGCGACCTTAAATCTATTTACATGCAATGTAAATTAAGTCGTTTTGTATCTCATTGTTTTTATCTCCGTTTTGGAAAATTTTTCCCTAATCGTACACGGCGGGTCTGGCAAAGCGTACGAATACGCTGGTAAAAAAAAACAAGCTATTACACACGCGGTTAATGCATGTATGCTAAAAAAGATCAATAATATGTTGGAAAACTCGTCTACAATCTATTGAAACTTCTATAAAAATGATGTGTCCTTCGCGGATTTACGGTTACGCTAAAATTCAAAAATCTCGAGTATAATTTAGACTCTAGACACTACTATACGATACGACAACGTACGCGATCCATGAGATGTGTATGCAATCACTCTTTAGATATGGTATCATTTTGTATAAAGTGGAATTCAATCAATCTGGCAGCCAAAAATTGGTTTATTTTTTTAAATTTAATATTCATAATTCTACTGTTAAATTTTAATTGGAGCATTCTTTAGTCAAATGTCGGTGCCTGTAAAATCTAAATTTATCGCATTTTCTACGCATTATCCAAGAATTTCCATCGTTCTAATTTCCTTTGAGTGCAAAATAATTATATGAAAATACATTGGAATTCGCAAGACTCTAGACAACGTCTCGAAAAATGAGATAAATGAATGTTATAAAAACTAAATGTTCAACTCGCAGTAATTTAGTTCATTTTTTTCTTTTTTTTTTTTTTACAATGCCGAGAAACATATTTCATTAGTTGGTCAAAGTCCTTTAAAAAACGTTGGTCCATCTACGTTTACCTATGTTTTCCAACAAAAATATTTGTAGACACGAGTATGAAAACGATTTTATTCCGTTGCGCATGCGTGGAATAGAAAAACAATTCACGGATTTGAAATGTCAAGTGAAATATGTCGTGTTAAAACTACCCGAAAAAACTTGATCGGAATTGAAAAGAAACCCATCTCACCCGGCATGATATGTTAATCGGCGGCGCTACCTATTCTTACAGCCGTCGAGCACGATACCACCGCGTACGTTTATTACGGGGGAAAAAAAAAGCCGACAAAAATAATCGTGCATCGGGTATATAGGGCATGGCTATACCTGCCTACAGGTCCCAGCTATTGTTTCGTTCTTTACAGAAGGAGATTCGGACCATTAGGATTTTAATGATCAGTGTTTATAACGCGTGTTATGATCGGCACAATCGATTTTTTTTTTATATTATTGTTTCAGCATCAACAACATGGTTATTAGCTTATAGTTAGATTATATAGTTATGTACATTAGGGCAGAGGTTCCCAAAATTTTTCTACTCGTGGCGCCCTTTTAGAACTGAAGTTTGCTCTTGGCGCCCTTAGTAAAATGTACGACCTTTTTTTAATGAAATAACAAACATGTTTAATTTTCAATAGATAATATGGAAATATTTATTTTATATAATTATACACTGAAATATTTAATTTTAATTTTATTAGGCAAAGTAAATTAGACTTGGTTTATTTGTAGAAAACAATTGATTTAGTGAGGAAGATGAGCCTGGACATCACTGCATATTTTTTCAAATCTTGGGATCATACTTGATACTGCTACTCTCGTTTCCTTCTCCACATTGATTTTTGACCGATATTTGCTTTTGATTAATTTATTGAATACAATAATTGGTTAGTATAGTAATAATAACTGACTGTAGGAATGCAGCATTTTTAATAATCAAGATTATGGTAATCAAAATGACCATGTTTAGTATCGTAAAATATTGTTGTTTATTTTTAGAACACAGTCGGCAGCGAGGCGCAGCCGCGGCTCCCCTGACACCAGGGCGCCGCGGCGCACAGTTTGGGAACCTCTGCATTTGGGGGTTTTTTCAAAGATGTTTAAGAATATTATTATGATGTACTATAAATATAAACATGAATATAAATTAGTCAAATTTGGTTGTACATTTAAATTTTTTTTAAGAATTTGATTATTTTCTGTGGGTCAGCATAGAGTCCTATGGCTGCGTATAGATTGTCTGATATTTTGTATTCTCTTCTGACCTATGTGAAGATTTGGCATTGGAAGATGATGTGTTTGACTATGATTAAAGAATTGAAAGTGTGGCATGTAGGCGGATCGGTCTTTTCCATTAGGAGGTATCCATGGGTAGCTCTCGTGTGGCCGATTCTATGCCGGTTCATTATAACCTCTTCTTCTCGATTCGATCGAATGTTCATCGATTCAATCGATGTTTTCTCTAAAAGGTTATTCGGATATAGGAGGCGCCTGCATTGTGTGTCGCCGCGAACATAGTTCAGCCGATAAGCCCGTCTACGGCCGGCCGCATGCACCTGTTAAGTGGTTAGTGCCATTAAATATGCAAATCACAACACGGTGTAATGTATTCCCATCCTTCCACTTTTAACCGCGGCGGTCGCTTACCATATCGTCTATCGCGCTGCTCGGTACTCTCGTACTGGTAACGAAACGATACCCTATCGTTAGCATATTTTTTTTTACGAAATCATTCAATCGTAATGGCTTATTAATTAAAATCGTTATATTCCCGCACAATTTTCAACTCCAAGTTTCCTGTAAGCAATCGGATGAACGTGGACACAAACACACTGTGTATGCACGTTGTACAATTATGTATTCTTATGGCGTTTATCTTTGCATAGTTTTGTGCACGTTGAACGTTAAAATAAATCAGTGCGTATAAAACGATTTCACGAAAACCCACGAGCAAGACGTGAATGCTCATAATTAATTGTGATGAACAATGTACTCAAGAAAACTTTTTGTGTGCAGTTATATGGATCCGAGATCAATATTTTTTTTCCGTTTATACAATAGATCACCACGCATTCACGGGTAAATGTAATTAGAACTGAGGACGGATTGATTCGAAGTACATCGATAATACCTGCGTCGTGATTTACGAAAATGTCAACAACGTTTTAATCACATCATCATAATACTGTCATACTCATAGTAACAAACTATTCGAGTGAATGGTGGTGGCCTCCTAAATAATTCTTATAATTGCTTACATATAGCATAATATTATATTCTATAATCATCAATATTCTCAAAGTAAAATTTGATAATCTTGAGAGTTAATATTTTCAATTATGGTCTCACCTAACTGAACCGTTTACTATACATTTCTAATTAAAATTCAATAATATATTATTTAACACACATTTGTTATATTATGTAAATTATTCGGAATAAGTAACGATCGTCCTAAATACAACAGCTTATTGAGTATGCTATTTTAATATATTTAAATTTATTTTTTGGAAAATTGCAATATTTCCAAACAAACTACAATAAATGCAGTTACCAATATGGTAACTTAATCCAATTTGAATGAACGGAAAGTGGGAGAAAATACAATTACAGAATAATTATGGCAATAGAAACAAGTCGTACGATGACTACGGAGTGAGAAGAATTAGAAAAATTTAGAGAACAGTGCTTTTTGTTGGGGCTACTATATACTGCAGTACTACTTACTATTGTGTGCGGAATGAGCGTTCTCCGAGTTGTGGGTTCGAAAGAGTTGATTGAAGACACCGTGCTGATATGGTATGAATCGATGGATATTTGGTTTGAATTATTGTTTATCGATATCAGTTGGTTACTGCGTCCTGCTTGATTCGATCAATAACGTTAATATAACTTGTCCGTGCCCGAATAATTACGTGAGCAGGTGGTCATGAATCCTTGGTCACCTGTCGCAATCGAACAGCAATCAGTAAATTTCGTGTTCGGACGGAAATATAATATACTACTCGTATTATGAACCGCGTGTTACCTATATGAAACATTTCAAAAAATACTTACGTAGATCATGTACGGACACTGGCGCGTACACATGCTACCACCATGGATTCAAAACACTTTTCGCACGATACGGCAGATGTGTGATAACCGATAATACGTAGGAGTCGAACCCCTCATGAAATCCTGTTTTACGAAACTCTCTGCGAAACGATTTTTTTTTTTTATGGAACCATTAAATATTTCTACCAACTAAAAATATTCCATTTAACGAATTTATTCATAATCATATACTACTTGTGTTTCGGAGCTTTCAAAAATGTGGCAAAATTAGGTTTCGGGAACATCAAGCTGCTTTCGGCACTATTCACCGTAGACTTCAGCATACCCAGGATTTAATATAAATAAAGCGCACAGGACTTTGTATTGTACACGTCAGACCTGCAACTGCAAGGTGATTAGGGTTCTTCAGGTCCGGACGGGGTGTGTGCCACCGACGAGGAAAAGTAACGGACGACCGGAGGCAACGGGCGCGAATTACGGTGCGAGCAAAGGCTCTAAACCTATCCGAAACGGCACATCATCCTGCGTACCATTGATAATTTAAGAGGAGAACGGATAATGGGTGTGACCGACAAAATCCAGACTTTTCTAGAGGCATCATTTTAGTCAATATTTATTTAATATTTATTCAAACGCTTGAAACTTTTTAAATTTTTAATCTAAACGCACTTCGACTACTGTAATGTTTTCCTTAATGGTTTCATATAATATCCCAACGCTTTCATCCGATAAATTAAACTCTATTTAACAAAAAAAAGTCACTCAACACCTTTATTCACTCATCCCTTCAATTATTATGCGTCCAATATCAAAATATTAATACATGCGTCCGTCGGTGTGTATAACAGTACCGATATTTCATAACACATCAACGTATTATTACGTTATTATATTTGCATACCGTTGTTGGCGCCGCTCGCCTTACATATATTAATATCACGTGATATTTAAAGGTTAGATTTTTAGCATAATTTATTTTAATTCTTTCGGTTCTGTTAGACATACGAACGACTACGTCGTAGTAACATTATACGTGTTTTCCTCGGAATAGTTTTTACTTTGTTCGTCATCCGCGTTGGCGTCAGTGAGATTAAGAAATGTACAATGTAAATTATTTCGAAATTCTTTTTAAAATAATATAACGTTTACGAATTTTTTCAAAGGCATTTTATTAAGTTCTTTACCGTTGGCACTCGAATGTTGAGAGGCGCTATAATATTTATCGAATTTAACAACAATAATAGACATCTTTGGTGTTATTCGAATTCTTGAAATATGATTGTTTTCGTTTTAATACACTTAAAATGACCGCGAGCAGATGCGAATATTACCGTTTATCTACATCATTATCGTTACACGTAAAATAATTTCACTCGATTTCGCTTGTTAATAAGCTCCGACGAGATGGAAAGTTTCGTTTCAAAGGATAGTGCCAAACGTTGTCAAAGCAAATAAGTAAAATTAGATGTGTTCTAGGAATTTTACAATGATTGATACAATACGTATACAATATACGAGTATAACGTATTATGCTATGATGTGTGTAATCTTACCGACGGCGACGGTTACAATGTTTGTGCGATAGCCGGATTAAGACGTGCTTATACGTTTCACATAATTGAGAAAATGTGTTCAATTTCAATATTAAATTCAAACTTCCTAATATTGAGATGAAAAACCACCTTATACACGCAGACATAAATTCCTTTTATAATAAAAAGAAAAAAATTATAGTGCTTCTTTTTATCGATCCATTTAGTTTTTTAGTCTTTGAAAATTTGTCGATAAAAATCAAACAGGTTTTAAATATAATGAATGCAATGGTTAATTATTTCTGTACAACTATGTTTCGTCGACTTAATTTTCGTAAACCATTTTCTGTTTTACATAATTTGTTTGGCAGGTGATGCAAACTAATATCAAAGTACTCATCTTTTGTATTTTTACGCATTTCAAATAGATTTCATCATATTTTGTAAACGAAAACAGTGATTTTTTTTTTTAACATAAAAGAATAAATACTAGATAAAAATGTCAAAAACGTTATGAACTTAATGTAGTTTTAAAAATAAATGTTTATCGAGATGAATTATTTACAAGGAGTTTAAAAAGGCTCAAAACACTATCCGGAGTCGAAATTATTATTTTAGCGTCTCATTTGTCTTTTAGTAAAATGTGAAATATTGCACTTGGGTCATGATTAAAAAAAAAAAAAAGATTTTTTCATATTTTAGGTCATCGAGAACGTTAGATTACTTTAAGGATAACTGTTTGATATATTTTCTTTCGTTTGTGGAATACAAAGCTTATAAAATATTTACCGCAGTAAACGAAAAGCAATTGAAAAATTTGCTTGAGAATAAAAGGTCAAATATTTAATTGTTTTTCTTTTGCGTGTTCAAATGTTTACCGTGCCGGTAGAACATAGTTTCCATTAATTGCACAACCCGTATAATATAGTTAAACAGAAACAGATTATTGGTGCAGATAATAATTTATCGTCATCCTATTTTCTAACATCTGTACACTAAACGACGTATACGATGGAGGGATAAAAAATAGAAATACATTTGGCTACCGTGCCTCCGCAGATAGTATTATCTATCCGTTGGAAACGAGCAAAACGTTCTAATTAAAAAAAAAAAAAAAAACCGGGTTGGTTTTGTTTTCATTATCTTTTCAACTAGACGAATTTTTATTTTCTCCATTAACCTGGATCTTTTGAATCTGTACGCGTGCTCGCCGTCATACACAAACTGTGCGATCCAATAGGATAACGGTTTAACGCGATCAAAACGTCTAGGATAAAAAAATGAAAATAGCGAAAAACACTCCGTTGATTTACCCGTATACTTACATCTCGTTAAGTCTGAAAAATCAGTGGGGAAGAGTGGGGGATGCAAGTGCAGCTCCTTGCACGCCCTTCGCTTATAGTTGCTCTGAGTAATCAATAAAATATTCTTCGCCACTCTAGGAGTGATTCCGACGGACGTATTATTTTACTAGTATGTAACGTGGTTAGCAGTGCCGGTGTTTTAGGATTCTATTACCTTCAACCATTCCCCCCCTCCTCCCGGCTAAAAACATCCTAGTTTATATTTACGCCCCCAGGGAATATCAAAATATCCTAGGATATAATATTATCCCCGGTAAAACTATCCGGGGGTAAAAATCGCCTTTAACAACGTTATTTTTTCTCGAAACTGGTGCGTCGCGTACCTACGTTAACGACGTATATGCGAGATATAATTATTATGTACACGCTTATGACCCAATGCGAACCGATCGATAGCCGACGCACGGCCGTAAAAGGAAATCGTCATTATTGAGCGCGCGGCTGTCGAGTGCCGATGTGCTGGCCATATTTTGAGAGCACGCGCGTGTCGAGTAACCGAGTATATAGAAAAATGCCAAACTGATTACTTAGGAATGTGATTGAACGTCGTACATTCGAATGCATTAGAAAATCGAAGTTTTCAAATTCGTAGAGCTGGGCCACGGGAAATACATGATTAGCATAAAACGGGGGAACGAATGAGAGGAGTATACCCGACTTTTAAAGTGTTAAAAAAAATGGCGTATTCAAATCAGGCGTCAGAATATAAGTAATTACTTAAGTCTTTGCGTTAGTAGGGACTGAAGATATACATATGTCACTGGCCACTTTTTAATATTTTCGTTACGACTTATTGTGTATAGATATATAATAGTATATCTGATGTCGAACGAATTCTACAAACTATCGTATAGACCGTGCGCAAAACATTTGCATAACAACCATCATCCTGATTATCATAAGTGAACTTCACTGCGGTCTTGAAATCGAGACGATGGAGAATTGAAGCTATACACGATCGTCGACGATTCGGGAGCAAAGTCACTATAGGACCATTCTCGGGGTTTGAATATAGATGCGCGTAATACGTACCATTTATGTGAGTAGTACTTTATATGTGTATAAAACGCTAAAAACATCTGAAACATAATGACTTATACGATTTTCGGATTTTCAAGTTTTAACTGTTGAGTAAATAATATACATATGAGTAGTCCAATAATAAATCATTTATGTGTTATTAGTTATTACTTACTAAATTACCCGGACTCTCCCGGGATACATTTTACTATTTTATATTAGGGCAAATATTACCGTTTCGATGAAAAAAATAAAAAAATATTGGTTGAAAACATCGCACATTCGTCGTACATTCTAACGATATTTATTTTTACTTATATCGTTAAACTAGTAGTGATAGAAATCAACATATTGAACGAATGAAATATTTCCTGGGTAACCAAAAAATGAAAGAATGTCTGCATCCAGTTCAGAATCCAAAACTGTTTCGACCATTAAAAATGCAATTTTCGAAAAATCATTTCCTAGCCCACCTGCAAATAGTTATAAGCACATTCCCTCAAAATGTCAAATTAATTGATACGGTAGTTTTGGCCGCGCGCTGGATCATCCGGCTTCAATGGTCGCGGACAACATTGTTTTTAAATCCCTTCTTATTGCACATCTAAAGTGATTTAGAGGAACCACTACGTCTAATATCAAGCTCGAACATTTTGTCGTTTTTTATATGTAACGGCAAATGAGTGGTATTTGAACCGTGTACATAGATTATTGTACGACTCTGTGCGTAACTTCTAAGTGATCGACTTGACCAAATCACGTGGGTAATATATTTTTGTATAATACACGTGGAGCACGGTTATAATACTAATCGTTAAGACTCGCCACGTTTACCTACGGCAACGTGGCTAGAAAACAAGAATACGTGTGCCACCCTTAAAATGAAACATCGTTGCTCATTACATTCATCTATTTTCGATAATAAACGCATGGTTTTTTCGACCGAAAGTGTCCACCTCGGATCAAGCGACCGCGAACAATAATATTATACGACAATGACCGTGGACGGTTGATCGTGCGTTTATGTCGCGTTGAACGGTGATAATTTATCGGACAGGTAAAACGGTGGTGATTCGGATAAGGTGAATAATAGCATACGGCAGGGATGGACAACTGGCGGCGCGTGAACCTTTTTTATCTGGCCCGTGCTACATTTTCAAATTGTTTTTTTAAAAAACATAAAATGTTTGGATTTTTCTATGTTTTATTGTTTAATTATTATATCGATATAACGTTTATCGTAAAATGTAGATATGAGTTCTTGTCCAATAATGAATAATAATTTGATATAAAAAATAAATGTAAATTGTAAAAAATGAGTGATTTTTTTTTTGCTTTTGCTTTCTAAGTTCTCAGGCCCGCTAGATTTTCACTTTTGAAAAATTGTCCATCTAGTATAGGTTGCCATCCGTCCCGATATATCGGGACTGTCACCGATATTGAGCTCTCTGTCCCGACAAAAGACCAAAATGTCCCGATAAAACTGTGCATTGCAAATTTCGCTTTATTGCATACAAATATGAATGACATGATCGAAAACAAAAAAAATGTTGTTTTTCAACTTGTACATGTTCTTGTACGACCAAACGTATGCGATTAAAATCCAATTAAAACGGTCATATCGATAATATAATTTATTATCTTTAGGTATCGCTTGTTTACGTCGGACACTCGTTCGTCCTCAGAATCGTATCGGTCGGCCCGTACAGCGATTATCGGATTCATGGTATTTACAAATTACGTAGGACACGGGCATCCAGAGACTATGGAGTCGATTTTACAGTGTCAAGTTAATTATAATATGACTTGCGCAGTATTCTACAAATATGTTAGAAAAAATCTGTTGAAAAAACCAGTCTTCTGAAAAGTATGGCCATCCAAGTACTTCTGCGATAGAGTAAAAAAATTTTAATGTAACCTTAATAGAAATATACAAATAATTTTTTCTAAAACAATGAACTCAGATGTTTCTTACAAAATTGAGTATTTTTAGACGCTCTATCCTAAAATGTCTACAACGTCCCGACAAGACCCTAGCCAAATGTGGCAACCCTAATCTAGTAGCATTGAGTTGCCCATCCCTGGTATGCGGGAACGTCAGGGAAACAGTTTCAGGATCACGGAGGCGGCGGCGGCGGCAAACTGAGTGAGGCCCATTATTCGGTCGAAATAAATTAAGATAGATAAATAACAATAATGATAGTAATTGGTTATTCTTATTACGCATGTGGGTGGAAACAGTGGACCGCTGCTGTACGCTGCTCACACCCTCTTCGCCCGGGAAAATATGAATAATAATAATTGGAGAAAAATGAACCGAGCAGTAAACGGATAAGGCGCACAAAGGCCGACGTCTGTACGTACGTGCATGTGCAACGCGCGATGCGACCACGCCCGTTATTCAGTCGTCGTCGTCGTCGTCGTCCAGCACCGGCAGCAACTTACGTATTCATACATTACGTGGTAGTACTGTGCCTTTCTTAATTGGTTTTTATACTCAAGCCCTCGTTCCGCGTGCGTGTGTCTTAACCGGCCATCTGCCGCGGGCGTGACCGGAAACCCGGAGCGGTTGCACATGCACTGTCCGTCCGTGCACACCGTACACGTGTAATGATATTCAGCGCGATGGTAGGTAGCGGCGTCGTAGGCCGACCGTGCACCGGACGACGTTGCATCAGTGCGCGTCACCGAGGGGAGGGACGCTTCGAAACCCACTTTCCCCTCACGAATCTTAAATATCTTTAGCCACCGTAATAATAATAATAATAATAACACGAGCACGACGGACGTTCTCATCTGAATCGCAAATCGCATCCGAAGCGCAACATCGCGTATCGTTTTCTCATCATCATGGTAGTCCACGAAATCCATAAATAGCCGCCTACGCGGTCCGCCAACAATTTCAATCGTACAGCGCCCTACCGCCGGAGGGCGATTGTAAACTCGGCTCGAAGAAAAAAAAAGTTCAATAGATCTATTGTAAACTCAGCCCATGTTTTTTTTAGGTAAAAATGATTTAGGTGTAAACTCGGCCAAGGTTTTTTTCAGGTAAAAATGATTATCGTGTAAACTCGGCTCAAATAAAAATATTCTTATGATATTTGAGAACCATTTAGCATTACCCAGAGGAGGCGATTCTCATTATCATCCAAAAATTATTTTCATCGTATAGAATGAAATTCGTTATATTAATGTAAAAGTGTGTAAAAATGTAAATAAAATGTTTAAGAATTTGATTTTATTTGAGTATTCAGAGCAAAAATTATAAATAAAATGCATTTATGTAAAATCGTAAGTATGAAAAAGGATACAAATATACAATTATTGTGTAATTATGTAAGATTATAATATAAATTTAATTTTTTAAGTAAATAGCCATATTTTTTACGTATTCACTCACCGATATTTCCTTATTTTTATATTTTTAAAGTGTTTTTTATAAGATTTCTTTTTTTTTTTTTAATTTTTGTATTCTGAAATTGAAACTGTGCGTTTAGGCTGTTAATTTTTTAATTTTTAACAACAAATTGTTCATCACAAGATACAAAAATGATCGGGACGAGTTTACAACCGACCTTTTTTATTATCTTAAATGTCCGGGGCGACTTTACAGCAAAAAAGGTAACCGCGGGCCCAGTTTACATTTTCCCCCACCGGACGGTTTGGTGCATAGGTTCGGGGACGACAATAAGTCGCTTGTATAAATATGTATGGATGGAGTTTAACCGTAATTCGTGATCAGTCTCGCTTGAATATTTCCGTGCGCGCGAAATGCACGGCTCCGTGGTTAAATCCTTTCAAAACGGTGGAAATTACGTCAGCACATCCAAAACGCGTGGCGTACAACATGCGAGAGCCGCCCGGGACGTTCGGTTCTGAATAGGGCACGACAAATTCATTTTCAATGAGCATAGCTATACTTCCTTTAAAAGTGTATTAATTTCAAAAAGCACGCTAGCTGATGAACAACCGAAAAGTCTCAGGACATTGTTTTTTCTAGATTATTTACTCTAAGTGTAATCTCAACTCTCGTGTTGTTATAGTTTTATTACACCTACGAATCAAGTGCCAACCATTAGCTTAGGTTTGGATCACTTGTCAACCATCTGCCTAGCCGCCAGCTGCTAGCTAAATTTAAAAACTCGAAATACGAAGATACATTACGCTATGCGGTTGCGGGAATGTGGCTCGTCAATCAACGTGTCAGAACTCAGAACAATATGTAACAGACCTTATAATATTGTGATACTGATATAACATGTTTTTATAACGCTCGGACTTCAATGATGTGGCATTGCGCTTTGTATTTTATTGCTAGTGTGATCTTTTTTTTTTTTGGTGACTGCGCATTATTACGGGTAGAAAAATAAAAGTTTGAAATTTTTGTCTACGACACGCCGCCGTCTGTTCCCTTGTTCCTTGCAGGTAGTGGCGTATTTATGGTAAGAGGGTGTACGACGGATAGATCATCCCTTGAGCTCATTTTAATAAGTATTTTCAATTATAATGTAACGTTTGTCTCCTATGAGCGCTCAAGATTCTTGAAAGTGGTGACAAAAGCAAATACATGTTCGTTATTATTTTATCTGTCTCGATCGAACAGTGTCTTATAATAACAAACAATATATTATGCGGGTACGTTTTGTTACTAGAGAAGTAATAATTTTAATACAAGAATAATCCTAAACGCGCCTTCGCTGGTCGTAGGTCGATTTGCCATGTGCAGTTTTTGCAGTCCTTGTCCAGTCCCGTCGACGCAGCCCGTCTTAGCCAAAGACACGCACGTGTAATATTAATGTCCTGCCGATATGGTTACTTAACGCGTATCCGTCTAACCCGTCGTGCTCGACGAGGAAGCTTTATTTATTTATTTATTTATTTTTTTTTTTTATTTAATTACGCCCGAGGATTCATAGAATTCATATATAGTTAACTTATGCTTATGACTAGTCATATAAAACACATTTTAAATATAGTGATACAATTTAACAACTAAGTATAGAGGTGATACATTATAGGAAAGAGAGAGAAAAAAAAGAATGAATATAATTATAAATTTAAATTCAAACATAAATTACGAAGTTAAGATTCAGAATCGTGGTTAAAGTCGAAGCTATCGAGACTGTTGCAAACCCAAAGCATACGGCTTTTGGGTTCATTAAAACTATATGACTCAGTATGGTATGACTCGTAAAAAACAGTTTTTGATCTTGTAAAAAAGGTTGGAACTGAGAAACCAATTTTTTCAAGTATTTCGGGACATTCAATATTATTATTTAAAATGTTGAGAATAAAAGATGTATCATTAAATTTACGTCTGGAGGAGAGTGAGTGCAGACCTAACTTCATTGCAAGTTCCTTTTAACATCATTATTCGACGACGTGTCTTATCGTAGCAGACGAAACGCGGTCATCGCAAACGAACGAAAACATTTGCACCGCGGATGTCGGAAACGCGGTAAAGCTGCCGAATCGAGAGTTCATTTGCGCGTTTTTCGTCCACCCATCGAACGGGTTTTTTTTTTTTTTTATCGTCGAGTTATCGCCGCGTTCGTTGTGAATAGGAACCCATTCTGAGATCGTTTTATGATTAAAAAATTATAATTCAAAGACCGCTGTCGGATCTAATTAATCCACGATGTTTTGCTAGAGTGATTAAAATGACTTGTGTCGGGCATACCCGCGGGCGGTCCTGTTCCTACCGCAAGACAGTAAGACCAGACGTTAACCTTAACGCGTACGTTTTCAAAAACCATTCGACAACGCCTGAAAAAAAAAAAATGAAAAATACGTTTTATTCCGAGCTAGTATTATTTATTTGACGGATAAAATATTTTTATTGTAATATTATTCGTATATATCGCATATACATATGCAATGTTTACCGTTTGAAAATCGATTTTTCACTATAATATGCCGTGCGTGTCCAGCTTAATATTTTATTTTGAACTTTTCAAAAAGTCGATATATTTATTATTCAATTATTAAACTATAATAAGCGTAATTTACGATCCATTAACCACACACACACACACACACACACACACACACACACACACACACACACACACACACACACACACACACATACTCACCACCATGGCGCTTAACCTATTTACTTATTTATTTATTTTTTATTCCAAACAGTGCACGCGTAAACTATTGGTCGTACAATGATGTGTGGGTAACTTTTTGCGCGTTAACACTTGTTAGCATATATACCTACTGTTATATTGCACACACGGTGATACACACTCGAAGTTTCCCTATGGCAGCGCGGCACACGTAACCGTTCATAAATTTCTTTTATGTGGCACTTTGATACGGTAAAAGTGAAAAATTACCATTATTTAATATTTAATGATCATTTATGGAGTCTCGGAGTGCACGGGACGGAAAATGTACTCCATACCTATACGTACACGATTATAGGGATGAAATGCAATGCCCGCAACGAAACTTTTTTCAATTTCTAGGGCTTACCGCAGGGTATTGCACTCGTCAAATGTGTTTGTGCTATAAAATAAATCGTTGAAACGATTAAACGCTTTAATCCGAGATCGCTGTGTTACCATGCAGCCGGAGTCAAATGTCTCGAAAATCCAGCAAAATCGCCGGGAAATTATAATGTTATTCACGCAAACTTTTAAGTGTTGTACCTCGTTGCGATTCATTCATCAACGAGTATAATATGACTTAAAGCTAATCTTCTCGGATTTTTTTTAGTTTGGAACACGATGACTCATTCTTGGTTTTAAATTTAAAATAAAAACACAAGTCTGATAATACGAAAAATCCATAGAGTACTTATCCGTCTGTCATTATTTTGCACTCTAATTCGTTCTGCAACTATCGGTCGATCGATCTCGTTCTTATTTTCAAAATATGTTTTCGGTTTTACATAATGTTATAACTTATAACCAGAGCGCCGTTGCTGCAGGGGTTTGTGTTTTTTTTTTTTTTTTGAAGGAACACCGTATTGTTAGCATTGCACTAACGTAATATTTAAAAATGTTCGTGTGAAATGCGTATAAATATTAGTGTGTGTCACGAATATGTTTTAAAATTATCAAACCATAAAAACATTAAAAACTGTTCTACGTGTTTAAAATACGCGTGGCTTCAAATGATTTATGATTTAAAAATGAATCTTCATTAATGCATTAATTACTTTAAATATGTATATTCAATGGTTATATATAATGGTATCAACTACAGCTGCGGTTTAATATGATATAACAGTAAATTTCATCTACATCAGTATTTAGAATCGAAAGACCGTACCTACTAAAACCACGGAAAACAAAAACATTCAACTGTGATAACTGTACAAGCTGTACAAGCTGTCCATAAGAGTCTGAGACTGTGGAAATTAGAGTAATTTTACACTGGATTTATACAAAACAGTAAGGCATGTTGATATTTTTAACCCTGTAAGATTAGGAGGTTCATAATTTGTTTTTAATTTAGTTGACAGTTTAAGTCGATTGAGTCGATCAAACGAATACGTTTAAGCTAACGGTGGGTAATAACTAAACTCAACTTAATTTTATAGTTCCCAATTAATTATTTTTTTGTATAACTGTTTCTGTATCAAACTAGAAAACTATCGTAGAATGTTTTATTTTCACAATACAATAATGTGTTTCTTAAAACGAGTGTTAAAATTAGAGTTAGAGTTTTGTAGCTCGACCGAACTCTAAAAAATCCCCGGGCCATTCACGGATAAACAAAGAATCGTGTATATGTTTTTGTGGAGTCGCTCCAAGTACGTCTTCTTCTCCTCCGACCACTTCGACTACGCTTTCGGTGAAATAGACGTGGCCGTCGCGGTCGTCATAATACAAATACAATATGATAAATCGAAATATGTACGGTCATTTTTACAATGCACTTTGTTAATTGCATGGTCATCCCGTTGTCTTGGAAACGAGATTGGTTGGAAACAAATCAGTCACAGATTGTTTTGTTTAGCCCAAAAACACATACGAGCATATATCTATATTTGAACACACAAAATAAAGCGAAAAAAACACTAAAAATCCTAAAAAAAACCTCCTGAATTATTATTTTAAAAACCCATATTAATTATTATATTATTATTTATTATTACCGTTGAATGTATGGACGCATTCGTTTTGTTTCAATCTTAATACCTAATATACTATACACAGCGTGTAATATGACAATAACACTATAACAGGTAACAGTTACTTTAAAATTCTAAAGTATATATAAAAATACAAAAAAAATAAATAAAAATATGTTCAACATATTTAACGATAGTCAGCAGTTGATGTATATACTCGTATGTTATGATAATCTAAAAAATAATATAGAATAAATAACTTTCATTTAACTTATTAAATTAATAAACATAACGAGATAAAACCAAAATAACTACTCTCACACCTATACAACCAAATCTTAGGAAAACAAATGTAGCTATTTTTAATTGTGACTTATATTTTATTCACTATTAACAATTATTAATTATATTTCTGTTATCTATTCATATGTATTCTATAGATTACGCAATAAAAGCGTTTATTTTTTTTTATAAGTATATACCGAAATAATTAAAACTCATAACAATCAATTTTGGGTTTTTGTAATAAGACGTGATGCACATGCGACTATGACGCAAGCCTCAAGTCGGTCACCCCTGGTTTATAGCTTCGTCGGAAACCAAACGGAGTGAAATTCAAATAAGATTCGCACTCAAGATGTAATAATATTCACGTGGACAAGCATTTATAGTAGGTAATTGATGAAAGTTAAATTTTTAATTAAAATCGGACGAAAAAATCAAAACTTGAATATACTGCTGGGACATTCTCCTATAACTTATGAGCGCATATCCTGGCTAGGGGACGGATTATAACAACAACAACAACAGCCGTGAACATACCATACATAATGCGTATAGGATGTGGGGGGTGGGCTTGATATGCTTGATTTGGAGACCGCGCGGAAGTCGTGTCGTGTGTAGATCGTGTGATGAGATCGTGTTCGGCAGCCGAGCAATTAAACGGTACATGCATATATGAGGTGGAGATGTAGACGGTTTTTAAAACGTTGTTAGTTTACGTTCTCCGGTCAAGTTTTAACGGCAAAGATGTGGAATAAATTAATTCGGTTCCGTCCACGGTATCGCGTGGATTTAACGACCGGGGGGAACAATACCGCGGTAGAAATTGGACGACAATGTATACCTGTACCTACGCGTGTTGTCGTACAGTTTTATCTCGTCCAGGACCTGTTCGAATGCCGCAGAGTTATCGTCGTATTGTTCGCTCGCCTCATTATCGGGGGGAGGCTTTTTTTTCCCCGAGTGGAAAATTTAACACCCCGTCTCTTAAACAACGACCGTGCAAACCACCGGCGTACAGTACTGCATGCGATGTCTGCTGCGCATTGCTGTTTGCGGGCGCTGCGTAAAATATGTTTTAAACGTTCAAAGTCCCACGGAGGAAAAACAGGAAAAATAAATAAACGTCTGGGAACAGGTAATAATTAATATCTCGCAGTGTTGTAATACGCGACGAATGCGTGGAATAATTTATGGCGGACAATTATGCATTCAGGACGAACCGAGAAACGCAGAAGAGTGGGACGGCTTATACCGCGTTTTTCCACGTTGCACGTGATTAAAATTATCTGGAAACAGTTAAAAGTTCATATTTCAACGTTAAACCGTACATCAGGGTTTTATTGTACATTTTAGATAACCATATTAAGACGGTCAAGAATAACAAAACACTATTTTACTCGGCTGATCACTGTGTATTAACTGTTAATATAATTACTATCATTAAGGAAACCGAATGTTTTGAACGACCAAAACATAACTCTACAGTGTCATCACATATGTCTAAACTATCACTGTATTATCGTAAACTCGAATCAGCGGCAAAAGTAACAACATTACGACCGCAAACAATGAAACAACATTTTAACGAGAAATATTGTTCTTCTCGATTTCAGGACTGTGAGCCGCCACTGGCACGGTCGTAACGCGTAATACGCGATGATTTTTAGCGCACGGTGACGGTGCGCAAGGCGTTTAGAACTACATATTAAAAGTATTCACATTCGCGGACGAGTCGCGATCGGTTTTTGATCGCGTCCACAATACGGGAACGGACGCTTGCAAACTGTTTGCGCCATAACAATACTCTGTCACGCGGATGTTCAAAACCGTAAGACTTTACACTCGAACCCGCGTAGCTGGTTACTGGTTAGGGGTTTTATCGATTCCGCCGTAACTTCCGGTCGGATTATAATATGATTTCTATTAACAGCAGCCGGTGGAATCGATATAGCCGACGGAGTCGAATTCTCTGAACGGTAGCCGGCTTTATAGTCCGATTAAGCTTGAGATTATTTCCTCGGAATAACATACCGCAATAACGCGGAGAAAAGTGTGCAAAAAACATTTTGCGAATCGTGAATTATGAAAAGATGCTATTCAGAAACGCTTTCGGAAAAGTTTTTTTTATTTTTCGGTACACAGCATTACCGGACAACACTAGAGTTACACGAATAGCATTCGAGTTAAACTCGATGGTTTTCAAAATTCGATATTATTCAAAAACAAACTTCAATATTTTCTAGTTGATTTAAAATTTTTCCCGTTTTTTGCATAGCTTAAGTTTTACTTTGTAGTTAAAACTTTAAATCATTTATGAATAAATTGTTTTAAACTTCCTTAAAACGTTTTTATTATTTAAACAACGACGTTCAGCAATTATGTTTAATAGTTTTCACAATTTATACTGATTATAGAAAATGTTAAACTTAATATTATAATCCTTATTTTTAGTAAAATTGTGTATTTAGGTTTTAGATTAATAAAAGTGTTCGATGAAAAAAAAACCATCCTTGCATTAGAAGTGGTCTATGAAATTGATTTGATTTTTTTTAATTTTAACCTTTTTTTTTATTGATCAAAAATACAAAACGGCCATCAGTTAACATGTCTTGATTATAACTTTTTATCGTGAGTTATAAAGCGATTTAGCATGGAAGATGGAAAGAACGAAAATTGTTCTAATTTTATAATGAAGTATAATATATCTAAAATATATATTACACACTAATCAATTGTTTGGATATTAAATCGGAATCAAACGAAAATGTCATGAATTAATAACTAGAAAATCGGACTGTACAGTAAAGTAAGAAAGTTATAGATTTTCTGAATAGTTTTCTTAAAATGTTTGAATAACGTTATAACATATATATTATATATTGTATGCCTTTTTTTTTATTTTGATAAAATAAGTAATTTCTTTGTGTTATAGCTTGAAAATTTAACGCTAGGCTTACCATATTTCACTGTAAATTAGTTCGGTTGGTATTTTTTTTTATGAATGTTTCAATTTGAATTACGGCGTAGCCAGTTGTTTTTACGAGAAATGACTCTACTGCTATTTATTGTTTTATATAATTTTTCCTACCTTCGTTCAAAACTGTTGTCTGAATGTGAAAATTCATCGTTGTTTTCACATTTATGCAAACAAGACTACAACACAAACGTCCTAGTGGCTTACACACAGTTTGAACTATATATTGTCAGTCATAGTGCTTTTTTGTTTTATCCAAACAGCAAGGCCTAAATATTCGGCCTTAGATTATCCGTATAGATCAACTCTCATTTAAATTCAAATATTTTTAGTATCCGAATAAATTATTTCGCGTTATAATAAACTATAAAATACAAATTTAATTAACTTCCTCAAGCAAATCAATATTTATAATCAAATCTAAAGTAAAATATCCTATAATTTTTCACATATTATCATTCAAACAAATCTAAGTACTAATACAAAAATATGTAAATAGTATGTAAGCAAATGTAATGTAAAAAAATAAAATAACTAATGGCCACTGCTGCCAAAGTTGTAAATGATCAATAAAAAAAAAAACTATAAAATGTTCATAATCATATAAGTAAATAACAATCATTGTTATAACAAGTTTTCATTTTCTGCATAAATTAACACACAAAAGCTACCATGATTAACGGTCTTTAAAATTAAAATATAACTTATATATAACCATTAAAATATGATTGCCCTTTGTAATTTCAATTATAGACTTGCTCTAATTGAAAATTCTGCTTAAACTATGGAACTTCTTCAACTCAAAGAGTTGCTGATGATTCTTCGAAATTATGGTTATTGTTATTATTTGCTTTAACTAAACACTAAAGTGCAAGTCCTTGATTTGGATTCAAGATTTTGAACGAAGCGGAAAATATATAAATTTAACAATGGTAGTTTTTCCTATAAGCTAACATTTGGGTGGTAAATATGCTAAATGGGTGTAATGGAAAAAATAAATAATGAAATGAGGTAATTGTGTACTAGTCCAAGAAATATAATATTGGGTGAAATTATTAATCTGAACGTATTTAACCAAAAATGTGCTCTATATATTCAGAACAGTGTTGTGTACGGTTATTTTGTTTAAGTAAAAAATATATGAAATTGTCATCATGAACATTGTAATGTACCTTAGCTCAAAAATTAGATTATTTTGTAATTAAATATTTTACAGCTAGTGTCAGGATTACAGCCATGGTTGATATGAGCCGTATAATCACAAATGTAAACACTGTTTTCGAATATTATATAAATTTTGGATCTTATCCACCAATAATTAACGTTAACCAACAGTTCTTTCTCATATTTATTTTGTTATCAGAATATTAGACTCCTATATTCTAGTAATTCCGAGTAATTTTTCCATTCGCTAAATAGTATTTAAAATTTTAACAAAACCATAACATGAAAACAGTTTAAGATTTCGATTATAAAGCGTTTATGTTTCATTTGATAAAACTCAAGAACATTAAGTATATTAATTGTATTTTGTTACCTGAAGATTTAATGAAATACTTTTAACCGTAAGACATTTATTTTTTTATTTTCCTCTTTAATTCTTAATTTTTTTTTTAATTAAATTAACATTTCGCTTGCGCATGGAGATATATCATTTTAATACGTCATAGACTCATGGGTACATTTGAGTTTTTTTATTTTTTAATGAAATTTTATACACTTACAATTAATATCGACAATTATATGTAAATATAATGGGTGATATATATTATATATAATAAACCCAGAATTAAGAAAGAACGAAATGGTGGCGATAGTGGCAGTAACAGATTAAAAGGAAAGTATGTAGCTAGTATCGGGTGTGATGTTGAGAGAGTGAAGGAGTGAAAAGAAACGAGAACGCTCTGGGGAAAAGAAGGAGCAATCAAACAAAATATGATTGATATCAGAAACCGCTGGGGTATGAGATTTTTTGGATTTGAAATTTTCGACCGAAGTCCTACGTTGTAACGATATGGCACAATGGTTTCAATTTTAAACTACAAATTATTTTATATCCTATGAGAATTTCATCATATGAGATGAATATTTTTTCAAATAATTATCCTTAAATGTTTTCAATTATTCAAGAACTACCTTAGTTTAGGGACAAACTATATAATATGCACAATTGTATTTATCGAACAATACATTTTTAACGCGATTTACCTTGATACTTTGACCTTGGCCGAAAAGTTCAAACTACGTTTTTACACGGAACACAAGTTGTCAATGGATAAATACGTGGTAAGCTATTTTTCAAAAGTATCACAAAAACTGCACGCCCCAGATCTCGCAAATTGAAGCAATCGCCGTGGTCGCTTGACCTGGATGTTGCGGGGTTATGATGTGATACCACTGTGGTAGTAGAGTTTGGAAAGTTCAAATTGTCATTGCGATCGTTAAGTTCATCGATGGCTATTGTCCGTGTTTGCATCTACGGGCGTGACAAATTTTGTACATGAATGAACTAGTAAAAGCTTTCAAAAAATAACGTTGTAAAATTATTATATCTACAGTACTCCCTCGTTAACACGAAGTATTGGTTAACGCGAACCCACTTTTCAGTCCCGAAAAAGATCATACACTTTAAAATAGGTTTTTATTTATTTTCTCGGCTTATACAAATGTTTCGGTTAACACGAAACTCGAACAAAATTTAGAAACCATAATGTAATTTAAAATTTTGTTGATAAGCACGAACAGAAAAATTCCATTTTCCATTTTCCTTTTATTATACTGTTTACTGTCAAGTTACGTTCACCCAAATACCCATCACCGGTTTTTTAAGCCATCCACTACTCTTTGACGTGAGTTTAAAGTTAGTTGATTTAGTTACTTTTTAGAAAAAAAATTATTTCAAATGTGTTTTAGTTTAAATGTACATAATGTGTAATGATAAATCATCTCTTTTATATATTTCTTATATGCATAATGCAATTTGGCAGTATGTACTTTAACACGCGTTTTTAATCTAACCTTTCTCTGATAACTCGAATTCATTCGTGTAAGTATAAATACAGTATAAATCGTTTAACGCAAAAAAATTCGTATCGTATCGGTTTACACACATTTTTTTTAACACAAACAGGTCATCGAGTTCGTGTTAACGAGCGAGTGCTGTCATAGGTTTTTTTTTTAAATGACAACATTTAAAACGGGTTTTAACTTTTGAAAATACAGCTTACAGCTTGTCCGACGATAACAATTTAACTATAGTTTATTTACAGTGAACTATCATAGTGTTTCATCGGTATAAAACGCAGTAGGAGCTTTATGTTTTTTCTATGCGACTGTAAATAAACCTTTTCAATTTATAAATGGGACGTTGCAGGATACGTTCTTACTAGTGACGAGGTGTGTGTGTGTGTGTGTAGTGTACACGTTTAACACGCTGTTGTCGTTGTCGTTGGAAAGCCGCTATATACCGGTAACGACCGAGAAAAAGTTCTTTTAAACTAATTAAAATGACAACGTCTGCTGTTTTCTCGTATGTACCTACCCTGTCCGTAGACCAAGTTGCTTGCTACTGACCAACGGAACATTAATTTCCGCGCAACGGTACCCATACGATATTATTGCGGCACGATGTGATGATACGTTTCATTTCACCGTGAGCTTTTACCGTCGTTGCTTCCACAAAGAGCGCTCACATTTACGTTTCAACCTAATCCCGGAACTGCATTTATGTTTATTTTCCTGGACCAAACGTGATGTTCAATACTGAACCGCCGGCGGGTCACATCATGTGAATAATAGATAATAATGTTGTGAATGTCAAATGTCAAATGCTACTGCGGTGCACACGACGACCATCAATAAGTGTATATTGTTCAAACGCACAATGTTAACGGTCGAAAATATGAGACAGTGAAATAAAAAAAAACGGCGACGCGCGACGTACGTAATATTTATATTTTGCACAAAAATTAACAACAGACGAAGTGGATGATTGACGCGAACACGATGGAGTGCGCCCGTACGCGCTATAATACCGAATATTGTGTTTTTAAAAAAAAAGGGAAAAATCAAAATACCATCGGCCAAGTACAGTTGACGTGAACAATATTATATTATTATCATTTTGCGGTCTCTCACGGTGTTTTGTTTCGGAAAAAAAAAACAATTACCACTCAACGCGTTTGGTTCGTCCTGGAATATCATTGTGTCCGCGTACGACCCTGCGACTACGACTCACGCAGTAATCTTTCCACCAACGCGGCGTGTCTCGTTTGGGGATGGTTTATACGGTTGTTGTTCGGTTTCCCCGACCCCTACCCCAGTGAAAGGTTTCCCATAATTTTCTCCTACAGCAGACGCTCGTACACGATGATGATTTTACATTTTAACTCGATATGATAAGCACTGCTAAAATGATATTGTAAACGACGCCGGATAAAACCGGTAAACCGTAGATCTTCGACGAACACGACATATGTGTTAGTCTCGTCGGTTTAAACATTGCGAGCGCGGATTGCACGTGCGAGTCGATACAATCATTCTGTAGTCCGATCGTCGGTGTTCGCGCGCATTTCGATGGATAGGTAAACTTTAAAGTACGAAACGCATTCTTATTGCTTCGACGATATGTTATGCTAACGTGTTGCAAAGTGTTATGAACATTTTTGGACTGTCATATTTCTTTCGTTTTAGCGGTGTTTAACCGTACCGCCGGAACGTGTAAAGTTATACCGTACGGTTTAAAACGCGCAACGGATATTTGTCAGTACCCCCCGTGCGGACGATATCGAAATTGAAATCAATAATGTTGCAATTTGTGTTTCACTCGGTCGGTCGAGCCTAAACGATATCGGGTATGCTTACGGGTTTGAACGTGAATCTTCAAAATCCTCTTGTCGCGGAAAACAATGTTACACTCTCTCCGATATTGCAGTACACCATTACCGGCCGAAATTGTTTTTCCTACGCATTAGTATAGCTATAAAAGGTAATATTATTATTATATTTTTTACCCGTGTATCTCGCTGTTATGCCCTCGTAAGCTCTTCTTGACTTTACAGATTATTAATAACAAGTTCTGATTATAGGGGTTCAGACCAAATACTTTCGAATTGTATAGTGTTTAATGCCGTAGAACGCTTTATCATTTTCGATTTACCGAGGAGACCGAAACGCATGTGTTTTCTTCAAATTATAAAAGTTTTCTCAGGGGACCAAGCGTTTACTTCGATTTATAGAAATTTTAGAACAATCCAGAGTCTTCTGTCTATGATACATGTCACGGTAAATGACGTTAATCAGAAAATAATGATACTCGCCGACCATTGACGTTATTTACTAAACATCATAGGTAAATATCGTTATAAACTGAATATACTTGTGTTAATCTCTATAATTTCGACGGAGAGTAAAACGTTTTATTTTTTATAAATTCAAATTGTTAAATGATATTTTATTATGTTGCACCGGTTCTAAGTGATTAAATATAAAAAAAACCATAATCAAAACATGGTGTAGGTATTTTTTAAACACTGAAAACAACGACCATTTCATTTGACAATAAATATTCAAAGTTTCTAAAAAGGCTAACAGAGGTGGTTTTTATGCGAAACACTTTGTTACGTTCTTTCAATTAATTATAGTTCGATGGATTATTGTTATTTGGAAACAATTACGTTTTACGATTTCGGTACTTAACGTTACCGAACATGGTGAACATACTCACATGTTGAACAATAAATGGTCACATTATTGTGTTCAGCAGTATGTCAATCACCGTCATCAACAAGTATCGTAACATAAGCCGTATCTCAGTGTCTGTGACGGAAAAAGTCCACGGACACGATTACGAAACGAGTGTATAATAACAAAATATCTGGGATATAATGTTATAGATCACTTTTGCGAAAACTGCTCGTGACGGACCCGCTGGACGCAAAGAAAAAATATGCAAGCCTATAGTATTATAGCACGCGTTTTGTGTAAGACGAACTTCCGATACTAATGATGTTATACTTAATCGGACCGCATTGTCGGACGTGTGTCGAGGACGAAAATCGAGATTCCTTCTTGGACGGACACGTCTGTATTATTATATTATTGTGTATACGTACGACGAAGTGCTGTTACAACACGGTACTATATACGAGTGCATGGGCTAGGATTTTATTTACGTTAAACAAATTACGGTTGTTCATATTTTAAAATCGTAATTTATGTAACACCATGCGTCTCGAAAACACCCCCTGCGATCATTTATTTTTATTACGAGCCTGTGGTTTTATGGTTATAGGCCGTATACACTATACATATATATATTTTTTTTCCTACTCCGCAAATGGCAAATGGTGCTCACATATTTTTTTGCAACTTCGCAATAGGTTTTTATCTCACTGTTACTATTACAGTACTCTGACTCTATTCTCTCTCTCTCTCTCTCTCTCTCTCTATCTCTTTCTATTTTCACTCTTTTCACTCTAACGTTTTGAGTCGCTATTATTCTTCCTTTCCTTTTTTTTATTTCGACTCTACGGTATAAGTTCAGAATCAATCAACCAACGATCGTATTCTTGAACAATAGATGTATTTATGGGTGGGTGTACGCAATTAGAGATATATGCTTTTAGCGTGTCGGATAAATTTGAAAGAAGTGAAAAAACAAAGTACACTACGTTTTGAGAGTAATTTTAAGTGAGTTCCGGGGATCGAGATTCTTAACGAGTGACTCCACAAGTCGAACACCACACAAAACATAGTAGGTTTTCCAAGTAAAGTTAAATGATTTTTTTATTTGTAATGGTCATCGCTCATCGTAGTGTTGTGTCGTAAGCGGTACGTAAGCCGATGTAGAAAGATATATAGGAAATTGCGTTTAGTTATAGACAACCGGTACTAGATATATTGAAACCCTGTGTCCTCCCTTCTGCGACTCGACTACTCGAGACAATGTGTACGCCAAGTACTTCGTAGCAGCACATGTTTCATATCTCGTCTACAACATTGAATAACAAGAATGGGAACGACAATAGATATGATTCGTAATTAATTGTTAATTTGAAAATAATGTACTGTTGCGATATTATAGTAATACTATTTTTTTTTTTTTTATTGCGAGAACTATATTATACTTTTACTTTTGACGAAATGTTGAGAAATCGATATGTAACATTTGCCACATGTACCTACTTTCTGTGTATTATTTCCGATGCTGAGTGCATTTTGACAATGTATAAAATGTAATACTCCTTTTATGACATAGCGAAATGTAACAATACATTATTTTAGTTCACGCTTAGCACCAATAAAACGACGATGTTAAATCACCAAATAGAAAAAAATGAATTCGCATTTAATGAAGCTTTGCAACACGAGATTTGCATTTTCATCTTCATAATAATGACGTATTCGATTGTCATTCGTTTATTTATTCAGTTATTAATTATTATCAATTATTTCATTCAGCTGTGTAACGTTCGTCAGGTAAATGCACAGGATCATTCAGTTTTCACGAACGTTCAGTTTTCATTAAATGCAATTAAAATAATGTTGAATATAATATTACAATTTTTCCAATAATTTTTAGTTAAATGAAAAAAAAAATAAATGTTACGCAAATCACAGTCCATAACATTTATTAGTTTTGTTATTGCGTGCGGAAGACGTCATATTTCCTGCTGAGACACAAGGCCCATTGCAAGAGTACAACGGAGGAAAAAAAATTAAAGTTGTTGATTTTTCAGTTTTATAACATTCGCGCCGTTCGATGAGCGACAGTATAATATATTAACGTGGTAGACTTTCCATAATTCTAAAACCTCTATAAATCGAACCAAACGTTTCGTCCCCCGAGAAATCTTCTATAATTTGAATTTATTAATTAAATACAGTCTCGAATAAATTTAATTAAAAGCGTGGTTCAACTTACGTACTCGTGTTCGGTAAGAAATTATCTGTCGTTTAAGCATTAAAAAAAAAAAATAACGCCAGCGATGGTATACTATCGTTTGGTTTATCTCATCGTTACCTTCTGTTCTGTTTCATAATTTACCAAATTGGTGTAATCGACACTAATCGAATAATGTATACATAATTTATCACCACAATGAGCTTCAGGAATACGTGAACAGTTGTTGCTACGATTGTTTACTACGACCCAGACCGTGGCGAATGATGTATGTCGGAAAAAAATTTCTTCAGTTAGATAATTGTACAAGAAATTACTACTTATATGTACGTACTATATTCTAGCACCCGCTACGAATAATATGTTTAATTATATCACATCGAATAATAAGTTTGCGTAGTGTAAAATAACAATTTTCAACTCTCTTTGAATTCGAATTGTTTCTTTCCCCCCTTCGATGATTCGTACCTCGGCTAAATCGAAAATATCAAATCGCGTTTTCAACTTGGTCCACTGATTTTCGAATTATCGAGAGTCAACTGCGCATATTATAGTTATTACGGTACACGACGTTACTTCAATCCGACTGGCCGTACGTCCTATTTCCGTTGTTCGTTTTCACGAGTATCGCAGTCACGGCAATAGTTTATAAACATATTTATAATGTAACTATTATTTTAGCTATCGTGCAGTTATATTTTACACCGCTGGTACAGAAATTCGACCGGCCGGTATACAGCGTGCGCTCTTTCGTTATTATTATTCTACCCCATCAAAAATACTTCCGGTGTAATGTTTCTCGTTAAAATTTAGCTTCCGGTCGAATCTGGCGGAGAATTTTAAAGACCTGAGGAAAAAAAAATTCCAGTAAATACATATTTACCTCCGGTATTTTATTTTTAACGTGGCTATGGTAATAATTTACGCCGTACGATTTGCGTTTTAAATCTCCCCGATTGATGAAAACCTTTAAAACACACTTTCCAATTTACCGATGGAACTCAATAATTTTCAAGCGAAACCCATTTTCGTATAATATGAATGAACTCGGAACAAAACGAAATTTCCCTTTAATTCGCAATCGCAAGTTATGTAGTACATTACAATATTTATCATGTTCATTATCGCACCTCGAACGATCTAAATTCTAAATAATATTCTAACAGTACAAATATTTGGTAACAATCGGATATAAAACAGATGAAACTCTTAGGTCAGGTGAGATTACACGGTCGGGTGCGATACAGGGATGGGTTGATTGCTGTATTTATCATTTAAGCCTAAAACTAAAGTACTATTGTCCTCGAAAAAACGATTCGGAGTCAAATTCGTGTAATCGAAATTCGTTTAGATCAGTGTTTCCCAACCTGGAGGGCGTGTAAACATTTCTAGGGAGGCGTAAGCAGGTTTTATTTAGCACAAAATATAGTTTTTATTTATTAAATTATTTTTATTTTAAAATGTAGGGAAAATATAAAAAATTAATAACGACCGGTTATTGAGTATTAATAAAGAGACATAAATATAATCAATAAAGATATTGATAAAGTATTGATAATCAAACATTGAGCCAAACATAAAAAAATTGTCTAAAGAAAGGTGTTGCCAGCCTACACATTAATAAATCGTAAATTGCTTTATAAATATTATATTTCTTACTATCTTACTATGATTTATATTTTATAATGATTATCATCAATAAAATTGAATTCATCTCGGATATTTTATAATTTCTTTGTAAAATACACAAAAAGGTGATATATTTTTCATGTTTTAGAATTGGGGGGGGGGCGAGAGTTTCGAAAATCTACAAAGGGGGCGTGGAATAAAAGGTTGGGAATCACTGGTTTAGATACACAGTTTCGTCCAAATATCGTTTTCCAACGCTTATAAAAGTTGTTTGAAACTCTCTGATGAATATTTTTTGTATTGGCTCCAAAGAACAACTTATGAAAAATCTTGTATTCATGAAATATAAACAAGACGATTCTGGATCTCAGTTAAGTTATTTTGCAACATTTACTCCGTTTTCTTAATTATTTCGGGTAACTGCTGAGAATTGCAAAATATTAATTAGTGCCATCATTTTTTGTCAGAAAAGTATCAGGTTATATACTGGAGTTCTCCTTCTGGTAGAAATCGTGTTTACAGACACAAAAAAAAACATACATACACATCATGATAAGACCAATACATTCCTCGTTTCACTCTGAATTTTGAAAAAAAAAAAAGAAAAGAAAAATGTTGTTATTACATTCGTTGAGTAATTAGACGACTATTAACTCAGTCGCGTGACAACAATAATTATTTTCTCTAACGTCGTATAAAAGGATATTATGCTTATTAATGGGTCGTTTTAATGATATCCTAAAAGATTTCACACATGAATCACCCTCGCAGCGCATGATCAGATAGTCTTTATGTTTTGAGCAAATGTTTTCGACACCAACCGTTAAAAATAATGGTGTCTCGCACTCGTATACAAACATATTTACTGAAGTTTATCGTGTTACACATTATACTGTATTAATTAAGTTAATCGATTCAGAGTAAAAGTAAACATGACGCTTGATGGAAGATTCGGGGCTTAAGGAAAAATATTTTAATGAGCTGACTTTGATTAGTGATTTTGATATTTATTCCGAATTCCTGGAGTCGCAGAGGATGTGTTTTTGATTGAATGATGAAATCTCATGTTCTACAAAGAGTGTCTCACGAAGATATTCACGTTGCAATATCTCTTGAGATAATGATGATGATAACATTCGGTTTTTATTTGACTCATACGGATAAGACATAAACATATTAATGTTTTAATTCAATTTATATATTTTATTTTACTATTCTCAACAATTTTTACGTATACATTTTATTGAATATTTATTGTTTTGACGTCTCAACATTTTATTTTCACTAACCTAATGATTTTCTATACTTCTCTTTTTTAGTTTGAATTGTGTATTGATATTACCGTATTAAGTTCATTCCTAATGGTATCAAAACATTATATACGGTCTTAAACTTTTAAATCGTAAGCTATTTGTCAATTGTAGTAAATTTAACAAATGTATATTTCAACTATACCAATGATGAGGCAGATAATTGTATAAGATTAATATGTTATAACATAGATAGGAATTAAGAACACTCAGTAAATAAAGGTGACACTTCAAACAGGTACTATATTTAAACGATTTTTAAAGTGAAGAAAAAAAATCTATTGGGCTTTTGGAAAATTAGCCGTATTGAAGGCAACGTTCATAAAACATGAATCATAGTAAAACGATTTGGTAGACACTTGAAACGTTTATCACATTTACTTATCGTTTAAAGATAAACTATACTGATTTAAGGGATGTTTGTGATGTGGTTACTGCATTAGCCCTCGTGCCAGACGTATCGTATCATGTTCGATGTAGAAACTACGGACTTGGATCGTTTAACTAGGGAGATATTGGTTGCCAAGTTTGTATGCATAATTGCTCTGAATAATCCTTGCAAAGTCTGATAGATTATTATATTAATATTACCTGTACTCCGGTTATCACTATACCTACTTTGAATTTGTTGACAAACGATCAGACTTGAAATACGACGTTGCAGGCAATTGTACAATATTTTAGTTTGTAAAAAATATTCATATATTTTGTGAATTTTTTAAGATTTAAAATGCATAATTTGTTTTTATTCATTATAGTTACAAAATTATAGCTCATAAACACATAAAAACTAGACGTGAATCTATGTGAGCTAGGAAAATATTATGACAATATTATCATACAGCTAAAAAATTCAAAATGAAAACAAAAAAATTCCAATCACCTTGTCCTCTTACTACTGATGATGAGAAATATTACATCGTACAAAAATCTAAATAGAAATTCTGAATTAAATGTTAGTCAATTTAAGTGTTCTGTTTATTATTACAGAATGTTAATTCTTCGATGCAACAGTCGATTGAAATTTAATTTTATCATTTATTTATTTGCGCTCTCGTCGAATAAAGTCAACAATTTTCAGAATATTTCCTTTCAGAAATGTATAAAAAAGAAAACCAATATTACACTCGTATACAAAAACAAATTGAACAGAAAATCCCAAATTTTTGAACTTCAAAATGAAATGCTTGGTTTTGTAGGCTGAATGTATGTTTTAAACGTCTTGACCTGTTTCGGTCCATCCTTTACCAGTTAAATTACGGATTCTAAAGATCGCGTTTGCACAAAAGTCTCGAGGGCATTACGTTTTCTTCTAAAAGACGACAACGAGAGTGACACGCGTGTTATACTATAACCATGACGACTATTTCCATAATAAATTCAACGCTATTGTGAAGGCACAAAATATTTTCGGGTCCGGAAACGCGACTTTGATCAATGCCCGATCGATGGCGGTGAAACGAACCTCGGCGCTATAAACATTTTCAGAAGACGGTTTTTTTATTATTTGCTTCGGCTAGAAATACACCATATAGCTGGGCAGGGTTTAGCCGACTCCTCCTAGTATTACAAAACTTCCAACGAAAAAGACCCGTCGGGAAAATCCCGATTTCCTGGCGGACACATCCAATCCCTTCCGGTGGCGAAGGGGGGGGGGGGGGTAGCAGCGCTTTGTTATGTTTAATGTCCGCGGGTCATGACTCTATGGGTCGGTGATGACTAGAGGGGAGGGGCACGGTGAACACGGCCACATAGGGATGATATTGTACATGGTAAAACGTACCCGGGTCCGCCGCCGCCGTGTTACGTTCAATCGTCGAGCCTCGAGGCACCTCCGACGGGTGTGCATGCAACGTCGTTCTATTGATGTTCATTATAAATTATTCCGCAAACCATTACCGCGGTATACGGTGCATTCAGCCAATAACATGCCGCGCGCGTAACGTCTGTCCCCAGTCCGCCCGGCACAACGCGACACGGCGGTACTCTGACAGCGGGTAGTAGAGCGGTGTGTACACGCGTCGTGCATTGTACGATTTGTACACCAGCAATGTGTACGCGATATTGCCATGATATTTGTTCGCGACAAACAACGCGATCCCTTGCAAAGTTCTGCCCCATTGTGCGCTTAAATCCGAATAATTCCGCGAATTCCCGTGGAATATACAGCACAATATGACGGTGTCACCGCGGACGACTTTCGAAACGGCTGCGCGCGAACAGGACTCGTCGGTCGTCTCGTAATAATACAACGGCAACGCGTTAAACGCACAATAACAATATCGTCGTTCGCGTTTGATTGACATTGATTTCATCACAGCCGTTTTGCGACAACATCGCCGCGGCGGAAATGCAAATCGTCGCCATCGCCGAATCGTCATCCGCTGGGACGTTTCCGGTCTTGAAAGCATCTCCGTTTCGTGGGAATCGGCTGAGGGCCCGCGGCAGTTCTTACGTTGTAATACGCGTATACAATGCCGGGAAACCGTACGCTTTTTAGCGAAAAAATAACCAATCCCAACCTGGGGGGCGTGTAAACGATTCTGGGGAGGCGTAAGCGGTCATTACAAAATACAGTTTTTATTTTAAAATGTAGGGAAAATATGAACAATTTATAAAGATATTGATAAAGTATTGATATACAAACATTGAGCCAAACATAAATAAATTTATAAAGAAAAGTGTTGCCAGTCTTCGATTAATAAATCGTAAATTTCATCATATTATATTACTTACTATTTTACTATGATTTATATTTTATAATTATTATCATCAATAAAATTGAATTCATCTCGGATATTTTATAATTTCTTTGTAGAGTACACAAAAAAGTGATATATTTTTAATGTTATAGAAGGGGGGGGCGAGAGTTTCGAAAATTTACAAAGGGGGCGTGGAAAAAAAAAGGTTGGGAACCACTGTTTTTTACGCTGCCACGGTCGGAACGCGTGACACACGCGTGTAAGGGTGTCGTCAAAACATTTCATCGTTGCAATATACTAGTATAAATACGCGAACGGTGGTGGTTACCGTTGATGCTCCAACGTAAATCTCGTCTACAGAACCTTTCGCTTTTGCCGGCAGGTTTCGCGAGAACATTTACAAGATTAGACGTTTTGCGTCGGGGGAAAATAAAAATTAAAAATATTTTAATCAAGTGACCCGCCAGAGTTGGCCGGTAAAATTGCGTCGCGCGAAAGTCTATCACGATCGTTTTAGCAATTACAAGCCCCTAGCAGACCGTACGATTCGTGTTGTACAGGAATCTTATTATGTTATTGTTTTTTTTTTTTTTCTAATTTTCAATGACGTCCTTCGCGGGGCAGCCATGTGCTTTGAAGCGCACCGGTTTATTCTTCCGGACGATTTCCCTTGTTTCCAACTAAAATATTCTCCCACTCCGTTTTTATTTCATTTTCTGTGCTGACCGGTAGGTCGTACTTTGATTCTACAATATTTTTTCCTACATCATCCTTTCATCTTTAGACACCGCGTTTTCGTTGTGCTGTCAAATCATCCATGAATCGCCGTCGTCAACACACACGTATTACACACGAATCGGTCTCTAAGACTGGTACGAGCAATTTTATAGTTTTACGCATAAACAGAATTCCTCGATCGGTTTCCTAGCATATTATTTAACAGTAAAACTTAGCTCCGTATCTGTAGGTATTCCGTGCGCTATCGTGACAAAAAAAGGAAATATCGTCTTGACGCGATATTAAATTGTTGTGCGAGGCAAAATAATTGAAATACAACTAGAGCATTTCGTAATCTAAAGTAAATGCACAGATTTGTACTATTTTTTCGAAAATCATAATTGGATGGAAATAAAAAAATGCACTGCTCTTCGTTTACGGGATAAGCTTTTTAAGTACGAGATATTTTATTATTTTGTTTTAATAGATTAACTGTGAGGTAGCAATACCACGTTTTAAAAGCAATGATATCCATGAAAAATATTCAACACCTCGGTAGAAATGCGTAATTTATCGATTTTTTTTTCATTCAAATTCGTTCTGTGTTGGAAAAACATGAATTTCGTTGTTATAATATTAGCATATAAAATAAAACATTTTTCTTCGAAAAGTCATCGACTTTATGAACACACCAGTTAGATTTTTCTATTATATTTGCCCTCGTGCATTGCTTAAATCAATTATTATCGAAACATGTTAATGGTGTTTATCAGTAGATGATTACTCTTATTCACCATGGTTATTGTTATTTCTGTATGTAATATATTGGACTTGAGTCCGTAAAATAAATAAACATGATCATGTGGGAAAATATCCAACTTGTAATGCATATACTTATACTAGATTATTTTAATATTTGTATTTTGAGCCAAACTGATTTATAACTCTACTGACAAAACCGTAATACACTTTTAAATAAACATAACTTGCTAAATTACCTGACTTGGCCCGCCAGAAATTTCACTATTTTAAGCAAAAAAAAGATTACAATCGTCGCTGATTCTAACGATATTATTTTGTATATCTTTATTGGTATTTATTAAAAACAACATTACTAAACCGAACAAAATATTTCTCAGGTATCCAAAATATGAAAAACGCCCTAACTTAATAACTATACTAATATAGCTAACCATATATATATATATATATATACTATAACTAACCATAACTTTCTCTCCATGGAATAAAAAAAAAAATCGGGTGACTTGGGGGCATTCAATGAAGTATTTAGAACGACTCTATGAAAAATAAACCGTAAAAAAGTCCCAAATGTTGCTGGATAGGCTGGTAGAAAGGTTGCAATAATCTGATTGTTAACGCTGAAAAGATATTATTTCAGTGTCACGATCAAAAATAAAATAAATAATAATCGTACAATTGACATTTCTTTTAAATCACCAAAATATAAATCACTTCGAAAATCAACAAATACTATAATCTAGCCTGAAGTTCCGAGTCTGTACATAAACATTTAGCTGATTAATGGATTAATTCAATTTATAAAAAAAATCAACCGATGTTTACTTATCCGAGAGAGCTTCGAGGTCATCTTTAATATTAGTTTTAATAGAATTTATTTATTATTTACTTTATTCTTTTTCATTGCACTTTTTTATTAGAAAGGTTTCGACATTTCTGTAACAATTGGTCCCTCGTGTGTATATATTGAAAACTAATTTTTGTTCTTATGTTCAAATGTATGCGTATTATTTCAATTTACACTTAGGTTTACTATGTCATTAGCCTCATAAAGTGTTAAAATTACATATTTTGTCTAAACCGAAAATTTGTTGTGAGTCAGGAATCCGAATTTCTTCAATAAACGTCTCTCGTACAAAATGCATAGATCCACGACTGGTCAAATTAACTGATTCCTATTAGTAAAAAAATATTCATAAAAATCAATAATAAACTAGCTTCAAGTTCTTTTGTATTAAAATATATTGATAAAATATAATCTTTGGTATGCTAAATACACTTCGTAATAATTAATAATACTTTGAAATCTTGAATAAATAATTTATAATTTGTACAAAAAAAGTGATGTTCAAAATAATATGTTAAATAATGAAACTTTATAAAAATCTTTTTGGTCAATATTATCAAAGTAAAATATTTTGTTTTTAATTTTCGAATCAAAATTCGTAGAGCGTTGGTTAAGAAAGTTTTGTGTATTGTAAACTTTTAAATGTAATTTTTTATGTTACGATTTCTTTTAATATTAAGTAGTCCACTAAATATTCTTGGAAAGTTTTAAATAGTTATAACATTTGTTGAATTAAATTTAAAAATATTAGAGTGTATATCTGCTTCATTAAAGCTATCAACGAATATACATGAACCAATTTAGAAAAAATTGCTACATTTGTTTTCACGTATACTTATAATTTAAAATTAAATCACTTAAAGATTTTAATTTTTAACAAAAAAAAAAAAATAGAAGTCATTTAGTGAACAGTAAATTTTAACAATTCGTATTGAAATAAGCTAACTGCTTGTATAGTGAGAGAATTTTTATCAATCGACAATTATTTTCTCAGGCAGAGTGCATTTAGAGAATATGACGTAAAATATTCTATACGAGTAATATGGTATATAGGCAGGATCAGAATGCAACGATGTAACATGCCTTCCAAAAAAAATTTCGACTAAGTTTTGGTAATAAAAACTACTCTACTGTTAAAAAAGTTCATGAGCTCTCTGTTTTTTTTTTGTGGAAAATTATAAAATGTATTATATATATTTAAATCGCATTAAAATATGCTATTAACAAAAAAATCCAATTTTGTTATCAGACCTTGTATCAAAACTAAAAAACACTTTAGTTTTATAAAAAAAACATAAATAATATTTATTTTCTCTAAACTTTATTAAACATTAAACGTTTTGTTTAAGCTCAATTGATTTTTAATTATCTTTTATATTAGATTTTACTTTTGTACACACTGAATACCGTTTATTTCGTTTCAGTAAGATGTGAGGAAGGTGAATAATACCTTTTCATGTCTTCTTTTTTATGTTCTCTGAATATTTTTATAATTAATACTTAATAACGTGCACGTCTTAAATAGAATTTTTAATTTTTAATCAGTCCATAAGCTTTACTATAATAAGTACACTTACTATTGGTTTTAGTTGAAAATTATTAGAAGAAATTGAAAAACCAGTAGATTCCCGTTTCGTTTGGTTTCTAAAAATTGCCGAAAATTGCCAATGTCAATTGATTTGCGTCATTTTCGTATCAAAGTAAAAGCTTATAACAATTGTGTGTAGCGTTATAATATCAAATACCTCGAGTTCGGATTAAGAATTGAACCAATGTTTAATTAGTTTTTTGTTTTTTTTTCAGTATCGAATCGGTGTTAAATTCGAACCCCTTGTGTAAGATATAACTTTGCTCGTAGCAAACCGAACTGTTTATCGTCGAGTCGGAATGTGCATCTGAACATTGACTTTATTGCCGAATGATTTCCGAGAGAAATTTTCCATTTTACTGCTCCATAAAAAATTGTCGAAATACATCCGGCGATTTAATTATTATTATGTGTTTAATGATCACATATAATATGGTACGGTGTTGGGGACGTTGACATTTGGAACGACGGCCAAGTATAATGATGTTTAACAGTTGTTGTTTGAAACGAAGCCGGAGAATACTGCAATAATAATCATAATAATAATGATAAAATAAGAGAAATGCCGAATCCATTTGCCAGATGTCAAGTACCAATTATAGATTTCTGTTGGCAAAACAAGATGCACATCGTGCGCACAGTAGTACACAGGCGGTCGTGGTGGTAGAGTTTTAAATGAAATGAATCCTGTCACTTTTACACGCAGCGGCGGTTTTCTTCTGCGTTATATTATTCTTGTTGTTATTTCTATCGTATTCGTTCGACATGTTTTATCTGTTGGCAACAAAAAAAAAACACCAGCGATCGTCGTCGCGTGACGTACTGTCGAAATAATACGCGATCATGTTGAATGCTTAATTTTTATTAGTTTTCAATATCAGTCATTAACTTTTTAACAGAAATATGTTTTTGGGATACACATCTTTTTTCTGCTGGGCCGACTTTCCTAAGGCTTTCGTTGTCAGGGTTATTTATTAACATTTTATTACTCATTGTTTATTATTATTCGTACTATAGTAGATTAACATTTTATCACTAATTATTTATCGTTATTCGGTTTTCGGGAAACGAGGAAAATATTGGTTTTATCATGATGTGTTTTTATTTTTCGCGACCACAAAGATTGCTCCGATGTAAACAAACATGCTACATTTCGGAAAGATAAATGTATTTTGGTACATAGTTCGAAGAAGTCATTTTTTTAATTTCTCAAAAGTTTTCCGATACATTTAAGAAAAACAGAGGAAAAAAGTGCAAAAAACTTCGAATCGAAAGTCGAACGTTGCACCGATTATAGTATTTTCGTCACGCATTATCCACTTGTTTATATTTTATGACTGTTTGGTTGCTATTCTAAAAGTATCAATCGTAGCGACTCAAAACATACATATATTGTAGATTTGTCGATATTAGTATTTAATAGAAATTTTCGAAAAATATTTTGATTACTTGATACTGCTTGAACTTAACACCAAGATTGCTACCAAGGTCTACGCTGGGTTACCAACCTCTCGCTCAGTATTATAAGCCCCGACGAGGGATGGCCCTGGGCACGTAGTGTCACAAAGCACGTGCCCAAGCCCTATAATCCATATTGATTTTCGCAATAGCACTTGGCAATAAATAATAATTAATACATCAACGACCGGACAGCACTCAACAAGTTTGGCTGCAGGAGTTTGTATGGTAACTAGTCGAAAAATCAACCAATTTGACTGGCAATATTTTATCAGAAGTGATAATGTTAAGAGTTCAATCTATATTCTTCAACAATGAGGTTACACTACTACCTTTAGAAGGTGAAACTGATGTATCCGACCTCTGTCACTCGGAATCGTTTTTTCGAGAGCAGTGGTACATTGGTTTCAAGTTCTAAAGACAATTTTACAGAAATCAACCCATCCCTGTATCTCTCCCGTGCGTGGTGGAGTTTCTTTGCGTTTATTTTGTCGCTCAACAGAATTGCACCTAAATTGCCGCATAATCTGTGAACATGATCGTTCACAGTCCATCGCGGATCACGCGGTTAAACGATAAGGTATAAGTATTAAAACATCGAGTTAGGTTCACCTGTGAGCTATAATGCGCTTAAATACTTATCATCTTCTGGTCGGCTGCAGAATCACTACGATACAGCTGAAACGCGGCAGTGACGGCCAAATGCGATATAATAAATATAGCTGCAGGTTTTCGCAGTTCCGAGTGGACGGGATTCAGAGCGCGATTTGTGATTTTGTTCGTACAGCGATGTTAAATTAATCGCCGTAAGTCTTCTATTGTTCGGGCTTCCGAGCGTATCGAGTTCACTTCTCCTAGACATAACATTATACTTATATACATAATATTGTTAATGTTGTTCCGACAAATTTCAAAAGGGTCCGTGTTGTGTATACGCTGTATTTCCAAAGTCTATTATCGATTTCACATTCACACAACGGAGCCGTAGATATTAATATTTCGATTTTCATCGTCGGTACCCAGCAGCCACGTGCTGCAAACTATAACATTTCGATTTTTCAAATTACCTAAATTATTATGTATGCAAACAACGTTTCTGTAGAGCAGTGTTTCCCAAATGGTGTGCCGTGGAATTTGAACTGTTTAAAAATACAATTAAAAACAATTTAAAAAATGGACGAGACTCCTAGGTGGGGTTGGACTTCAAGGTCGGGATGGATCCTTTTAACTTGAACCAATGTACCATTGCTCTCGAAAAGACGCGGATCAGCTTATATTTCTATTGATGGTCGATATAGCGCATTACTTGTAATAACTATAATAAGGTAGGTTGAACTTTTAATCTTCTAACTTTTGTTTCGAAAACTATGAAATTTTTATTAAATGCCAATAAAAGTAATTGGTATGATATCGATCAATCGGATTGTACAAAGAAAATCTTACGAAAAAATCACGCATCCATGAACCTATAGAACTGCATCGCTTATTCACGTTTGTGTTTTTCGATGCTAAAGTGCTTATTTTCGGAAAGCATACAAAGTTTGTCCAAAGCACGCCGCGACTTATACAATAACCTATGATACAGTGCCACGGCGGAAAAATGTTTGGAATTCGGAGCGTATATACCAGGGATGAGAGCCCAGAGTTGATTTGAATGCTTTAGATTTAAATGTTTAGAATTACTTAAACAGTCGTTTAGATTTTTAGAAAATCCTTTTGTAGTTGATGTTGTTGAAAATGGATGTCCAATATTAAATTATATTTTAACGGATACAGCGGTTTTGAATATTATCATTTATCAATCGTCATATGTATGTACACGCGATAGTATCTCCATTAGTTCAATTTTGAAATATTCTTTTCACTTTAGGACGCTTAAAAGTATTTACTTTTTTTTCCAACGCAACGTCAAAGTATATTTAAATAGAAAATGATAGCATTTTAGTTTTGTAACAACACATGCATTTTACGTGTACAATAATGTTCATTTTATATAGAAGCAGTAAACCGTTTCAATATAACTACAATAGGCTTTATCAATTAAGAATTGAAAAATACGTTGATGTTTATAAAATTACCACCAATTTTATTATGTCAAAAATACAATATTTTTTTTAAAAAGCTTACTACAAATGTTCTACGTCTTACGATAAGACGCGAGCCGCATGCGGCTCGCGGGCTTCAATTTGGCCACCCCTGGTATATACCATCTGCGTACCACGTAAGAGTGAACAACAACAGAACGGAAGACCATGAAAAATCATTATCGTACAAACAGTGCGCATACATTCGGACAAAACGCACGCGCGCACGTTAGAATCACGATACCGGCCCACTGGAAGAGAGTGGAAAACCCACAATATTGTTCACCGTGATAATAGTACTGATGTCGGCATCAGTTATCGGCGTGTGTGCAATAGTTTCCGTGTGCGTAAAATGTGCAATAGTTACTATCACGATCACTTGTTACCCGCGAACGTACAAAGTTTATTCACATTTCATATTGTGCGCCCGTGTGTTCACGCGTTATCTACACCGGTGGTTTTCAACCTGGGGGTCGCCAATTTTCTATCGGTATAAATGAAATGGATTCTGAATCAAGTTTAGTTATGAAAGAGGAACTAATCGAGTTATCTTCCGACGAAAATCTGCGTATAAAGTTTAATGAAATGACAAGTGATACATTTTGGATTTCTATAAAATCAGAACACACAGAATTGTCAAAAATAGCTGTATCAACACTTCTACCATTTGCATCCACTTACTTGTGTGAAACGGCATTTTAGGCTTTTACCGTAATAAAAAACAAATATAGGACAAAATTAAATGTAGAATCACATCTAAGAGTTGCAGTCTCTAATATAAAACCTGATATGGAATCAATAATATCAAATGTTCAAGCTCAAGTATCCCATTAACAAAGTTAACAAACAAGTGAACAAACAGAACAAACAGTTGAATAACTAGTTAAATTTTACATTTTTAAAATTTTATTTGTGTATTATTTATATTTAAATGTATTGTATACGCTTGTATTGTTTTAAAATAATGTTGTATTATAAATTAATTAAATTTTTAAGTGGAAATTAATCAAAATCGTATACCATATAAATGTTTTATCAGTAATTAAATCAAATTTTGATGAATAAAACAGTATTTTTTTTTGAAGGGGGTCACACTACAAAAAAATAAAAAATGAAGGGTCGCGATTCAAAAAATATTGAAAACCACTGATCTACACGACGCGCACCAGAACGAGTTCGCAACGATTTCGTAGACAGCACAACGGTCGGCGTTTGGTCTGCGTGAATAGGCACGGTGAATGCCACGTTGCGCTAATGCTAAACCTCCTGGTATCGGTGACGGCTGTGCATTGCAGTATCGTAAAGCCGGTCCCACACGACTCGTGTACTCGCCGAGTATACTTGGCAAGTTCGTAAGATGTACGATGTTTGTAATTATGTTGCTCATACACGACTCATGTGCTCGCCGATTGTTCGTAAATCGTATATACTATGCACGTCATCGCCAATGTTCCTACACGTTCGTAATCGCCATAAGCGAATCCTTCTTCTTTTTCAAATCCACAATTTCAATGTCTTCACTGAAATTGTCTATAATTTTTTTCCAGGCATCACTAACAAGATTTCTATTTTTATGTAATGGGTCTTTTGTATTCCAAATTATTGACTCTTTTTCAAATAATGACAACAATTTTAACGTATTTTCAGTTGACCACTCTATTAAAAACGATTAATAATGATTTGATCAAATAATTTAATAAATAATAATAATATATCGCCAAGTGTACCTACTCGTGTTGAATGGCGTGCGAGTGTGCGACTACTGCCAAACTACACCCAACTTATGGTATAAATAATAAATAAAGACAGTTTTGATGAAAATCCAAGATTAAATTTCGTTATCAGCACGAGTCACTCGTGTTGTTTCCGACACCGACGGGAAACCACGAGTGACTCGCCGAGTGAAAATAATCGTCGTACTTTACGAGTAATTCTTTGATCTTTCCCACACGACTCGTCAAGCAGCACGATTGACGATTATTCGCCGAATACACGAGTCGTGTGGGACCGGCTTAAGACACGACCGAACGGTACCGCTGCCCGAAGCCCTAAACACCACGAGTCATCGTATCCTTGCGAAAAAAACAGAAGTTAAGTTCAAAGTTTGGTTTTACGTAATATTTTTGAGCACCTCGAAGGGAAAAAAATTTAAATTGTCTCTCTCATCCGTTCGGAAACGTACGATATGACCCGGGGGAAAAAAGTAACGTGCGGAAAATGTAATTATTTTTATTAGTTTGTATGCTCGCAAAACAATTGAGATTTGTTGGTCGCACGATTTACGCGTGTAGAACTTTTCGAAAAAGAAAAAAAAATCACAGTTTATGAACGTCTCGGCCATTATAAAAAATCTATATTAATATCTAACTTTATATCATTAATAATATTTCAAAAATGTAAGATATAGTTTTTTCTCTGAAAATCTTATGTCTACTGCATAGCTGCTCTTCGCGAAATATGTTAATTTCTCAACACTCCGGTTGCCTATTATAATGTATAGCCGGTCACGCCCAGTGTTTCACGAGACAACGCGTTAAACTGTTTCAATCATACCATTGATTTTATGATTTTCTTGTTTTATTCTCGTTATATTGTTTGTACAGCGCATTTTCTAAAATAATTCTTTTCGATTTTAATAGAAAGTCTCTAATCTAAGTCGTTTGATTTTACCAATAACGACGTAAATTATTACGATTATGATGTGACCTAAATACGTCAACCAATGTCATCCGTTCCGTGTTTCGTATGTCTCAGATAAATAGTGCAAGGCGTTTTGGCATACGATTCAATACAGAGGAAAAAACATACATTCATTTATCCATAAAAAGTAGTTTTTATTATCAATGTGTAATACCGCATGAATAAACAACGATTGAATTTAACACGGTTGTTTAAATGTTAGATCGGAAAAATGTAATCTTATATTAAAATAAGTACAACTATTTACGTTACACCACTTATTATCATGCACTAATCATCTCATCTCTGTTATGGTTTTTCCGCTATTAGATCGTAAAAACTTATGTGTATAAAGATTATTGGAAGAATAATCTACAAAAACTAACAGTTAATACTATATTACGCAGGCTGTTTTTGGACGATATAAAATAAAGTATGATGATTGAAAGCTTTAAAAAAATAATGCAATCGAATGACAAACGTGTCCGGAGAACCTGTTCCACTTTGTAATATAACCCGGAACATTTAATTCATTAATTATTACTTCAAAAGTATACTTAATTGCTTTTGATGTTGTTTGTTTTAGCGCAATACCATTAGTAGATGTGCACCAATTGTCCAGTAAAATGTAATAAAAAATTTATAAAAAAACACATTTTTTTCCACGTTGAAATGTCTACGTAATTGTTGATTGGCGTTAAAATAAAATATTTGTCGATTTTACACGTAAAACATAGCTCATGACGGAAACGAATTGTTACCTAAAGGGGAACTAAACCGACGACAGAACTAACGTGAGCTTATCGTCAAGTTTAATGCCGAGTCGTACGTGGTAGTGGCGGGGACGGACATTCGATAAATTTAACGGACCAATCGCGGATCTCATTAGCCCGCGTTGTTGTTTAAAGGACTGTTAACCGTTTAGGTGTCCGTAAAATTCCAACTCACCCCCGCGACGGTACATAGTACACAGTCCCTCGTAGGACTTTAGCGCTTCGTCAGAAAATTCTATCAGCTGTATGTACCTATATTGTGCATGCACCGGGAGTTTTGGTCGCTAGCCAACTGCGTACCGCCCCCCAACGTATATATATATATATATATAAATACGCATCCCCGTGCGCGAGGGTTGAGCAGCGATCGCGGTCCAGTGGTACACCCCGCGGCAGGACGTCTTTTACCAAGGGTGTCGGCAACTGCGTGAAATACTGTAACAGCCGAAATAGAATACGGGGAAAAAATCCGATACGATGACGTAACGGTACAGCATATATACCCAACACTTCATGTAGGGTTTTTACGTACGTACGGCATTGGTGCACGTTCAGTCTAAGACTTGGGAATGCTCAAATTATTTACCCCAAAATGACCCGTGGGCTGATTCACCCCTCACACCCCCTTTAACCACTAGTTTTGAAAATATTTTTATTTCAAAATGCAATGATTAAACACAAAATTCTTTGAAATCATTACTTATCTCATGCATGTGTATAGTGCGTATTATTACTTTGACATCATTTTTAGTTTATTAGTTTGACCATTTCAGACCGGAACAAACTCGCTCTCGTAAACAAAAAACAATCCTCCTAAAACGATGTCTGTTAATTCAAAATAAAATAAACTGAGGATGGTCAGCTACGGCTCGGGGGTACTAAGCATCCCCTGGCACCACCTCCGTATATGCACCAACGTAACTTACCGCATTTGAAAGCGTGGCGGCCGACAAGGATAGGACGATAATAATGTCATTATTGTTATGAGGGTATATAATATTTTCACCGCCCGCACACCCGATACGGAATGGCGAAACGTTTGTCTAGGACGAGACCTGCAGGAGTTGAAATTTTTTTCCTGCCGATATTCCTCGACCGCGACCTTATTGTTTCGCGCGCAAATCGTAGTGTTGTCAACTCAAACGTACTACAATAGGCTTTATCGATCAATGCGATACAGTTAGGGTAACACAATATTAACACACCGTCGCGATGGTCCTTCAACATTTCATTGGGGTAACAGGCGATTTTTAACCCCAGATATTTTTACCACCCCCCCCCCCTCCCTACCAGTAAAAATATGCTTGGTTTATTGTTACCGGTGGTAGTTATATCCTAGGATATTTTGATATCCTCGGGGGGTATCCTGACGTATATTCTTACTAGAACATATACTACGATATATTTACCCCCGGTAACAATAACCTAGGATATTTTCACCAGGGGGGGATGTAAAAATTGTTGAGGGTAATATAATCCTAAGACACCGGCGCGACGGACGCAAGTCCGGAGACACGCACCAACCGCTATGTGCGCTTCACTCCGATCCTGGTCCTCGATTGAACTTTTTCGAAACTTCCTGTGCACGTGCACGCAACGCGGGGCTGTCGTCACGATCGAATACGTCGTTCGGCGACATTGTACTATTGTACCGGAGAGTATTCCGCGTTCGCCATCGGCGTCGTACACTCGACACGATCGATCGCCGTCTACTCGGACAGTTTTTTGCTCATTATTACGCGAACTTTGCGTTCGATGTTCGCCCGTTGGTCGTTCTTACGGTTATCGTACACGGTTATGGTTCTCACGCGTGGGTCGCGCGCGAATCAACAATCGCACTTTTGCATTTTCCGTTTTACTGTACGGATCGCACGGGGTTCAATGTAACGTAGTTTCTACGGGTGCACGACGACGTTTTCTCGGGAACAAAAAATACAATTTCCATTCAAATACCTCGCGTTATGGACACCGAGACGAATATTTTCAGATGGGGAAATGAGTTTTTACACCAAAAGGCAACCGTTTAATATAACGCGAGTTCGACTTGGGCGAGGTGAACAAAATCGATAAGGGGAATCAGACAGCCGCGCTGCCGTCCGTAGAGCAGTATAAGTAAATACAGACGTGTTTTACCCCAACATCGCGAGCATATATAGTAAATAATATATGTATATATTTATATAACAAAATGAGTCTACGCCATTCCGATTTTACGATTTTTCAAACATTAACGGGATAAAAGGGAAAACGAGTCAGAGGATAAAATAAAATTTAATTCGCTTAACATGATTTGCTCATTATTATGCGAAAAAAATAAAAAAACAAAATAACAAATAACAAACATAGTTTGAGAGGAAAACAAATTGTTTACGTTCCCTTATGTTTAGTAATTCGTCGGACCCGATCATTATGTCGACGGTGAAACGGAAGAGCCAAGTGATAAAGACCGGATAAAGAACCCTATACAGTGCATGGCAGGGGGATGGGCGGAGAAAAAACTGTAAGAAAAAACTCCCCGGAAGAAGTGAAAAAACGATTTCTCAAAGCCACAACCGCCTGACGTCGGATGTCTCGGAATGACAAAAGGTTTGAAATAATGAAAAAAACGAGCAAATTGAATTTTGACGTATAATTATACGTACGGCAGCCATATGGCGTCCCCGTCGACCCATCCGAACGTTCACGTTCAAACGGCCGCCCGATTTTTCACGCATTCAATATTGAAATAATATATTTACTATTTCATTTTTAACGACCACGCGTTTGTGTGCGTCAGAGGGTTTGTGGTCGCCGCGCCGTTTCGTTCAAGAAATCGTGTACTGCGAAACGGTCGAACGCAAAACCATCCGGAGAGTTTCGTTCTTAAATATACCATCCGAATTCGACACACTCATTATAGTTTTTGCACCCGCAACTCGCGTTGATTCAACATTCGTGATCGGAACGGTGAATAAATGTACTAACTTGTAAGGTTCAAAATACTTACCTCACCACGCCAATACGTAATATACAGTGGCGGATTTAAGGAAAAAGGCCCAGGCGGCATACGATATAAGGGGCCTAAGAAATATGAATCGTCGTAACTAATACGTAACTAATACTAACTCGTGAGGGCCTCCCTCTTAAAACACTGTTAAACTAGATAGGTATTGAAACAAAATAATAAATAAATACATTTATTTAAATCGTACAAACTGGTTATAATTTCTAAATAACCTTAACAATATAAATAAAAATACATGCCGGTGCGTGGTGTATATTTGACAGTATAATATGGGCAACTATAGTCACATAAACAATTTACCACACTACACAGTATTATTATTACTGATTTCTTATTATTATTACTTGATGTGTTACAATCTAAAACTTCACAAACAAAAATGACCATTCACCAATTATATTTTAATTTTTTTGTTGAAATGAAAATTAATGAAAACCGAATACTGGGTCCGGGGCCCGGTATGTCCATTTTTTTCCCGTTAAATCCGCCACTGGTAATATATTTACAATCTAAAAGTCACGATATCTCTCCGACGCGGCCGTCATGTTAGATTTAGGTATCCGTGCTAAATATATTATAAATAACACTGTACTTTTTTAAATCATCGCCAACGACCATACCACGTTGAACACACCAGTTCTCGTCCGATCACTGAAGTTAAGCAACGTCGGGCGTAGTTAGTACTTGACCGCTTGGGAACACTGCGTGCCGTTGGCTTCCTTTTTCTTTTATTTGAGAATTTTATTATTATTTAATAGCGTAAAATTACCTCTTAATATTTATTTTTATTTTAAAATCAAGTAATTTATATAAAATATATGTACACATATACTATTTTGAATGTTTATTTGTATATTATGTTATTCATAGTATATTATTAAATAATGTTAACTTGTATAACATTTATACGACACAGTGATTTTTTAACAATGCTCACTCCCTATTCTGGACGTAAAATTTATTGCATTTGAATTTTTTCATTGATGTTCATGTAATCATATAAAAGTAATGTTTAACATAATTACTTTTTATGCCACCTCGAGCATGTCCTGTGGCGATACAAATATATTTTTTCCAAGTGGAAACACATTTTTTCAACGCGATAATTTATTTAATTAATATTTTGGTGAATTTTGATGTTTCGAAATCAAAATTTGATCGAGCATTTTTTTAATAGTTCTGACTAAGTTTTAAGGAAAATAGTCTTATGGCATCTAATTAAAATAAACTGTATAGGTAACTAAAAATTGTTCAATACAATAATAAATTTGAAATAAAAAAAAAAATGAGTACTAATAAAAATCTAAAGCCAATATCATTATATCAAAATATTTAGTTTCCAGTCTACGCTTTTCTTAAAATGTATTTACAAAATATTTCTTTTGATTTAGAAATTATAAACTAATATAAATTCATATTTTACAAATTACAAGAAGGCCTTTATATAAAATTATAATATTATTTTGGCATGGCTTTAAAACATTGGTTGTTATGACTTTTGAGAACAAAACTACTAAATATACAACCAACGTAACCCTAAAAAAAATAATTTCGGCAGTACCATTTGACGACTTGTTACGAACGTATATTGTCTTATGTTATACTATACTCGTATCTTGTATCTGATAATATTTTCTTGGCATTTAGTTATAATTTCACAAAAGTTCATTAAACTTTCGAGCGCGCTACTATTTATACCGCGTATCCACGATCGTTCGAGATGAAGACAAATCGTGATTGTGAAAATTGTGATCACGTGTACGGAACGGTGGTTGGATCGACGACCACGATCGTTCGGACGACCAAGAAATGGCTTAAAAAATGTTTCGTGTGCCAGTCCCGACAAGCTTGTGCATCCATGGTCCGGTGCATCGGTACGTGAAAAAACATGTATATTATAAAAATCGTTTACTTCGCCGGGAAGTCTTACGGAAAAACGTGAACACTCTGTTCGCTGCACTCGCGATGCCGTAAGTTAAGCACATTCGACCGGTTTTCATTTTCTTGCTCGAACAGGATGTCGAGTTATCGTGCACTACCGGTGCGTGTGCTGGAGGAGGTACGACGAACAGGTACAACAAAAGCTGCGCGATCGCCGGACCGCGGACTGCGTGGAAGTGGGGACGAATACCGGCGTGACAACCGCTACCGATGCGGCTACAAATACGGAACACGCGACGACCAGTATTGCGGCCACCAACACGGAGACCATCACGGCTGTGGACGATTCTACAAATACCGTGGCGATAGTGCAAGTTCATGTAGCTACCGATACCGAGACTACCATGACCGTGGTTGTAGCTACCAACACCGAGACCACTACGGCTGTCAACGTGTGGACGAGTACCGAGGAAAGATTGCAAAACGACGTAGCTACAAACACTGAGACCATCACGTCCGTGGTTGTAGCTACCAACACCGAGAACATTACGGCTTTCCATGTGTCGACGAGTACCGGTGAAACCGTCCAGATCGAGGTGGCTGAAAACACTGAAGTCACGGAGGAATACGTCGATAATGCCGCGAACACGGAGACGGTGGAGAAGCTCGACACGGCAGGCGAGGATAAGTGTACCGACACCGAAGCCACCAAGGAGATCGAATCGGCAACTTCGCAGGACGACGGATCGTCCGCAACGTCCATGTGCGTAACAAGTGACTCGGTAACGAGTGAAATGTCGTATATGTATGTTTATACTTTTTTTTCCAGAACAAACAACGCAGAGCAAGAAATAGAAAACCAATTCAAATCTGGACCTATATGCGCATTACAAGAACTATGTATGGTGCGCAACTGGACGTTGCCAAAGTATGAATTCAATGAAGAGGGTGACAGTAAAGTTTTTACTTTTGCGGTAGAATGCACTGTCTTGACCCACACAGTCAGAGGTGAGCGATTGTGTTTAAATTTCTGACACCTAATGTTCAATTACATTGCTAATGTTCTTTTTTCCGATTGCATAGTCGAGAGAATGTTTAAAAAAGAGGGCAAACGACAAGCCGCATTGTTGATGTATCATAAAATCAAAAATATTACCAGTTGCGAGTCTCCTATTAAAAAGATTCAAAAAAAAGTGTAACGGGATATTCGGTGGTGCAAGTGTTGGGCTCGGCAAAAAGCCGGTCATCACCAATTTCGTTGACACACCAGTACTTACATTTGGCGATGACATGAAAGACGCCAAATTCAATACTACCTACAATCAACGATAAAAATCTAAAACGGAGATTATTATTTTTTTTTTTTTATATATACTCGTATATTATTAATATTATAATATGATAATAAACTTTCACTGTTAATCCTAAGAAATACAATTGGATATGCAATAATATTCTGTAACATTTGGATGAATTAAGATTTAAAATGCTGTTGAAAAACAATGATTGAGCAATGCATTCAATATAATATTATTATGTGATTCATCTTGTACTTTGCGATAGAATATCGTACTTTTCTTCATAGATACCTACTTATGACAATAAGTATATCTTATACTTATGAAATGTAGTCGCCACATAACAGTTGATGAGCAATTTTCACTCATAAGTAGGGCTGTGAAGTTGATGACCTAAAAAACATTAAAAAATGACCAAAAAATGCAAATATGACGTAAAAATGACAAAAAATGTCCTAAAAAAATGACCTAAAAAATTAAAAATATTTGTTTTAAATTAACAAAAATACAATTTTTTTCAATATTTTACTATAAAATACTAAATTAATTTATCAAAGCTTACCAATATATCAAAATATGACATAGAAATTACAAAAAATGCCCTTGAAAATGAAATTGAATATATTAAGTAAATAATTAAATAAAAAAATTACAAATATTATAAATAAATATTTTAATTTCCAAGTTTTAAGTTATCGGCATAATGGTCGACAAGAAACGATAAGAAGTGAACTAGTGTGAAATCAGTAAAAATGACTTAAAATGTGGGAAAATGACCTAAAAATGTCAAAAAATGACTTATAAACTAAAAAACACCAAAAAATGCAAAAAAATGCAAAATAAAAATTAGTTATTCAGTGCCACATGCTCATGAAACACATTTGTGGCCAGAAGAGCATCGTCTAAAACGTTCCAAAAAAAAAATGCAAAAAGCATCAACTTCTGAGCCCTATTTATTAGCTTGATTATATCGTTATTGTAATTGTTATTATTATTCAAACGTACCGGCCAGGTAGAGATCGCACAATTCCTCGGCATTTATTATTATTATTATTATTATTAAAAGTGTTATTTTTTCGGCTGCATACGAATTGCGTCCCCGATATAAAAATTGCGATTTGTGACATACTAATTGCGTCCCGGGTTTTCGATACGACTATACGAATTGCGTCCCGGGTTTTCGATTCGACTATTCTAATTGTGTCTCGATTATCTGACATCAGAATATACCTTTGATAATCTCAATCAATAATTGATATGACTATACGAATTGCGTCCCGGGTCTCCCTTTTTTGAAATCTGAAGACGTAGAAAACTGTTTTACCGATGATATAGTATCAATTTTACCACAGAATAAAAAAGTAGAAACATTTACAGATTATATTTTAAACACATATATAACCCCCGATTTTGACTTTCCTCCTTCTTTATGGGCAATGTATTCGGGATCAATTACAAGGACAACAAATAGCTGTGAAGCTTTCCATTCAAAATTAAACGGTATGTTTTATTCTGCTCATCCAAATATCTATAAATTTATTGATGTACTTAAAAACGTACAAAATGACACTTACATAAAAATTCGTAGCAGTAGTCAAAGGAAGAAAATAAGACGTGAAATATGTGAAAAACAAGAATTTTTAAGAAATCAAATGATGAAATACGACTTTATCGAAATTACACGTTTTGATTATGTTAAAACTGTATCGTTCAAATTTTTACCGAGCCATAAATAATATTACAATAACATGTGATAACTATAACCTTATAACCTGACTTATATTTTTTGAAAATTTTATATTTAACGACGAAAACAATATTTTTGATGTACATAATAATTACGAAACGATAAAAAACAATATTTTTAACCTACCTTTAGCAATATAATATTTTATGTTGCTATTGACAGTCCTAAGTCTGTATTAAATGGGAAGAAAAATAATGTATTTATATTGGACGCAATTAGTATAGTTGTTAAATATTATCGGGACGCAATTAGTGTAGTTGTTAAATATTATCGGGACGCAATTCGTATGAAAAAGGATCTTGGGACGCAATTCGTTTGCTGCGATTTTTTCACACCAAAGCGAGTCGTACCGGGCGCGTTCTCTTTCCCCGGCCGTCAATGGTGACGCAAACGGCGTAATATATTCTAGCTGAGCGTTCACCGTTTTTCATTATTCTCATATCATCATGCTTTTTTCATCAATATTTCTTTTGTAGAGCATATATACTCGACCCAGGATGGGGCAGAACACCACAGATCGCTGCAGGTTGGAGAACTAGCCGATCACGGACACCCAAGCAAATACAAGGACAGATTGGTAACATTAATTAAAAATGTTCATAAAATAGTAATTTGGCCGGTACACCACAGGATCTTTGTCATTTTCCTATGATAATTCGTCTCATTTTTTAAATTAATATCCCCTGTCGTGATCAATGTTTTTGCGTCCAGCTATCAAAACTGTATCTTTTTAAAACCTAGCTCAATTGCGTCCACAATGTTATTGCTAATAACTTAGGTATACCTCAAATCCGTCCCGAAATGCACGTACAAAATATGATGGATCGCTACACCGCACATGGTCCCTCTAATCTATGCGTCTTATGAAAATTTGTTTCGAAGGCATCGGAAAACGCGAAACACGAAGAAAAACGATGGAACCGTTTAATATGACGTGTTATTCATTTATTTAGCACGCAAAACCAGTGATGTCAGTGTAGTATGTAAATGCTGAGAGTATTTTTAAGAATTATGATTCACATTGTCCAAATTTTACTTTACCTTAATCATTAAAGTAATAATAATTACATACACCTCGTCCAGATATATGTGAATATATCATTATTAATTCTTAGACTAAAACTCTAATTGACACGACAGTTGTAATTCAAGGGTCTTACGGTTCAAAGATACAAATTAGATCAATGAATAAAATAAAATCAACATTCATAGAGGGAAATATTTCAAATCAATAGATTGTAAAAACTACGGCCTTCAAAAATCAAACTAAAATATTATTTTTTACGTTTACATTTTTCAACTAACAATTAATAATTCAAAAACATAATATTTTTTAAAGAAAACAACAAAAACCGATTTTCGGGCTGTAATACAGTGTTTATTGTGGTGTATCCCGAGTAATGTTAAATGAACTGGAACGCACATTGGCTGTACAATAAAACACTTATTTTGAATCCGGCACGCATGTAGGTCTTACTTTTTTCGCGGTCGCACCATGACACAACACAGGTATAGTTTTTGGGCGCGTTCGGGAGTCTCCCATTTTGGGTCTCTATGATCGGGCTCCCATGTCTGATGGCTTTTCTTGGCACACAACTAGTTTTGTATACGCCAACAAATACATTTCGGTATTCGTCAATCGGATTCGTTTTTCTTGTTATTTACATAATTTTTCATGAATTATTCCTATAATAAAATAGAATTAAACCCACGGTTCTCGTGTTCCGACTCAAGAGGCCGCGGCTGCAGGTGATCGCTGGGCGAACAGAGGTATTTGAATAGAGGCCGAACAGTTACAAACTGCTACATAAAAATAGTAACCTAACAGTACGGTTTGTTATTGTATTATACTGTGTTATTATCGTTTCCGTACTAGCACACGCAACGCCTAGTGCCTACACGGAAATCCTTTCGATTGTACTCGTAAAATACTAATATTTCCTCGGAAACTCGTCGTTGGACTTCCAAAGTTCAGCTCTCGCCCATGAACCGGACGACCCCCCCCCCCCGAAAAAAAAACATAAAATGTAATCAAAACTAACTAAACTCGCCAACAAATGTCCTATGCACAATCCGACATTAGTGTGTGGCTCGTATCATTAAAAACAACTTAATTGAAATAAAACGTGCGCGCTACCGTAAGGAAAAAAATATTACGCGCATATACCTACGAATTTTATACCGCTTGTCGATAGGTCGGTCGTTCGATGGAAGACACACTAAAGAATATCGGCCGATAATTTGTATCCTTCGCAAACACAACAACGCTCCGATATCGTCCGCGCCCTTACAAGTGTATTTTACCGAGGAGGTAAAATCGATTTGAGAGAAAAAAAGAAGAGAAAAATATTCAATTATCTCATAGTAATAGTAATAATAATAATAATAATAATACTTAATATACAACGTCTAGTATTTCTTATTAGATTTTCGCGTCATCTTACTATATATAAAGTACACATAAAAGGCTGGCAATTTATTATGATTATTTTTCTCGGGTCTTTCGCGTACGGTAAGGCTGCACCCCCGGCGAGGCCCGCGTGCGCTTATAAAATGTATATTCTTTATATATATCCATATGTGTGTATATATATATATATATACAAGAATATAGGAGAAACAATGTGATATTTTAAAAACTACTCTCAATGAGTTATGACCTTGTTTTTTCCTCGTTTACTCGGGGCCACGGTCCGAGGCGAGCCAAAGTCAATTAACTACACTCTTCCCCTCCCTCGCACTCATCCCCTACCACCAGCATTTCTACCAGGTTCAGCGGATATCAAGTGGACCGATCTTCCACCGCAGTCCTCACATTAAATTTTGCATGAACTGCACATAACGTTACTATACAGTGACCCCCCTCCCATCCTCCGCCTTTTCAGACCGTGATATCAGATTTTTACGATCGCCAAAGATCTCACTTCCACTGAGCAGGGACCTACCGAAATGGCTGACGGTATCTTCTACCCGAGTCTACTTCGGGAATATCATAGCACGTAGGGGTATTACTACTTAACGCGGTGGGGGACCTACATTTACAAAAGCAAAATGCACGTGTTGTACCTTACCTGGAATTATTACACACAAACACAAAGTCCACAGCTCACAAGTTTCTTGACCATTAAATACTCGACTAAATTGAACATCATTATTAACATGTTTTTTTTCTTTTTATTCTGTTAAAAGATTTTCTGTTATCTGCATAGAGAGTTGCACGGGCTCTAGTCCGGATATTGGCTTTATTTTTCATTTCTATATCAGTCAAACCTCGTATGCACGTAATCTGTACACATGTAATATTTACATATAAGTATACTACTTTAAAATTGCTCTTTTCCCTAAATACACCTACAACTTATGTAGCTCTTTTGAAGGAACATATCGTCGAGCCAACGGCAACGAGGGACTTTATCGTAACAGATCAACTGATACGACGCAGTACGGATGTCCGTTTCGTCGTAAAAGTGGTACAAAGGCCTACTTAAATTTTCTAGAATACCATTCCATACGAGTGTGCACCTGGCCCGTAACATTTACATTATACGCTTGTAAATATCATCGAGCACGCGAAGCATGTATACTGCACCAGAACTATTCAAAAGACCGCTTGGCACTGGTCATCAAGTTATACAGGCCACTGTAGGCGCTATTAAATTGACAATTATATCGCATTCATATTCGTAGTAATACCGAATATTTTACTTAAACGTCGAATAATGATTAACTATCCATATAAAGCGATAAAAATAACAGCACTACGTTATATTTTTACATAATTTGTATTAAATATGTATACATTATTTTAATATAATATTTAATAATAAGTTCAACTTAGGTTAAAGAAAACTGTCACAGGTGTATGTTAATCTACAAACAAGTTTGTGTTTTAACAATTTAAAAAAAAAAAATTTCCGACAAGAATTAGTTTGAGGTAAAATATTCATAAACATTCATAACTGTTATACTCAATATGGTCTTACTAAAATATCTTTAAGGGACTAGAAATACATCGAGATTAAGGCAATAACGTTGGTTAAAAGGTTAAAGGACGTGATGGCTAATTCCCAGGAGAATAGTTTCCCATAGTTCAAGACAGCCGATTATCAAAATGTCTTACATCAATTGGGTTATAAGTGTTAACCTTAGACCATCAATTGATTTGAGACTTAAATATGAAACATTACGGGTTGTTACGTATATTTATTATATTAATTGATAAATTATTCATAGTTATAATTACACTTATATATTTACAGCTAATTAAAAAAAAATCACACTACTTACGCCCATTTTCTTTCGTACCTGCATACATATCCCGTGTTCTATTGAATATTATTACATTCATAGTTTAAACATTTTTATTTTTATTGTATTGATAAATCAATGATCATTTGTAGTAAAGGAATTTCAAAAGTTACAAGACATAAATTTATGATTTGAAATCATCATTATGTCAATTATAAAATTAGATAAGTATCGCAAATTAAGATATTCATTTGTAGTTTGTAATTAATAATAAATAATAATATTGATAGGACCATGATAAAGTACAAATAAATCTTACAATAATTAGTACGTACTTAGTATATAATCAAATGAAAAAATATTAGGCAAGTATACAATTTTAAACGGTGCTGACAAAACCACCAACCAAAATGATAAATTTAAGTAACCACCAATAATGGCTTTTACGGTTCATTATGTTTTACTGAATGTCACTTGCATATTTTAAATTCACGTTAGCACTCAATTTTTTCAATTCGGCCTATTCTTTGACATACACGACCATTAGTTAGAACATCGATTGTTGATTATGTAAGCTTATGATATCCAAGTTGGATTGTGCCGTCGAGTTTGAAATAAAATTCACTCACGCCCTTTTACCTTCTAACCATCGAGAATATCTAAACCTATCTGTTGTGAACTCACCCGTAGACATTTTCTAACTATGCTCGTAAAATAATAAAGCATGAGGTATACCAATGCAACTAACTTGGCCAATATATTATGCCGGTATGAAATGTTGCTATTAAAAACTGCGCACGCCTAATACATTATATACACGATATGAGAATATTATAGGTGATATGTTACCCACGGTTTCGGATGTGTGTGTGTTTCGTTGCAATCGTTTCAGTCCAACGGGCACGCGAAACGGTTTTCCTGCGGTAAAATATTAATTGCCGTCCGTCCCTTAACCCCTTTACTACCCGGTCATCTTTTCGCCCGCCGTCATCGTATGCACTTCCAATTAATAACTTTTCTACCCTTTCCGCGAGGGGTGACGGCGGTGGTGGTGTTTAAAATCGAGACGGGCTCTCCGAGTCAGTCGAGGGCATCACCACCGGCGCCGCAGACCATGAGTATACAAATATTTCAACCGGCAGCAGATGCGTGTAGTTTCTGTTCACTAGTGAACCCGCCCCTATGAATGCAGTTTTGCTATCATAGGAACCTTTACGTGCTCGAAACATACAACAAAACACGTTATTTTCCAGCGTAGCCGTATCATCCGTTCAATGTGGTCGACAGTTGATCAGCCCAGCCCTGTTCAGCGTGCGACGCTTTTTGCGCACCGCAGCCATATTATCTATGGCAAACGTAGCCCGCCGTTTCTTCATTGACGTTTGCGTTCAAAGGTATCGGTTAAATGTTTGTCCATTTTATTGTCCAAACACTCTTCCGATGCACAATAAATCAAAAATTATTCATTGTTCTATGTTCGTTTTCTAATTGGTATGATACACATTTTTTTTTACTTTTCGACATAACTGTATGCGCACATAAAGTCCAAATACACATGAAACGTAAAAAAAAACCATAACTTTCTTTCCGTTTTTTTTTTTTTTACCTGGATAAATATAATCTTGATAATATATTTTAGCGTTTAAACGACTATGCGTACGTACGACTGGGTAACGATAAGTTATTCTTGTCAAACGCTTCCAAATCAATTGATATAATATTATTTTAACGTCAGTTAATACAAGTTTCTATACGACCATCGGATGGTCAAAATCTTTAGTACATATTATGTAGTTCTACTCATCGCAGGCGATCATGTTTAATTGCAGAAGAAATAAATTAGAAATATGTTTTGATATACAAAATAGATAATATGATAAATATATGATAACCACGATTTACGTAGCTTATAACACCAACAAAATTATAATACGCTCTTATCCGATTTATTATGTTCTAAATAATTAAAAAAAAAAAACCTGAAGTAGATAGGTTGTTAGGCTTAAGTGATAAACAATCAAATCACATTAATTTAAAATAGCTGAAAGTGTAGTATAAAACTTGCCATTTGGCCGATTTTGATTTGCAGAATGTTGTGCGCAGATGTTTTTAGAGTGGAGACCCATTCGATTTTTATGGGACTTTCGTAAAATTGAGAAATTCTTCTTATATCGGTGTTTACGGATGTTTACGCGTTACTGGTATCTCTCCGATAAAAAATAAGTTTTAAACTACGGTCTTTTGATTTGTTTAGTTTATTACGCTTTGGCTAACGTATTGAAATTATATTTAAAAACGAGTACAGAAGTCTTATTTATTCTTCACTTGATCGTCAAAAACTGTTTACCGAAAACTGTAAACAATACGTGCGTTTACAAACGCAGAGGTTTGATCCGTTATTTGGCCGGCAGTTATCAATAAAATAGAATTAATTCGCCGATGGTAATATTATTTTAAGACTGTAATAACTTATTTTGTAACTGCGCTAATAATATTTTGATCTCGAATGAAGTTCTATCAGAATGTAATAAAGTTATGTAGTTATGTACTGAGTTCAATAACGCAAACGGTATGGTGTTGCCCTTAAAAATATCTTCAAACCTCTGCATCTGAAATCAATATCATCTTTTATCGGCACTCATTTTTCGGTCGTAATGTCTACATCAAGTTAAAAATATAACGATTAAATACATTAAACCTTATGGAATCATAATATTTTATAATCGTTTAACAAATACTGCGTTATAAATTTGCACGTTAAACTTCATTAGTATTTTGTATTGATTATCCCCGTTTTTTGGAATCTCAAAATATATTGACGTTGGAAATTTAAATGTAAACCTAACGCTAATGCGCGTCTATTTTTATTTATTTATTTTTTTTCAATGTAGAACGTATAAATATTTTTAGCGGATAGATGATAGATGTTCTTGAAATGCACCACCAAAATACCTTAAGCTTATCTTTCGCGTGTATTTGATGTGTGTTAAACAAAACTGCAATCGTGTGTGCTGTGGCTGCATATTTTAATATATCATTTATAAATATTAATTATATTATCGCGGGAATCGTAAAAAAACCGCATAAGTATTGTAAATAAACCGTTTGAATTAGAAAAAACAAAATTATTTCTTATATTTTAAATGATGCGGGGAAGTGGTCATTTGTTTGGATACGTGACGAAAATAGTTCACCAAAGTATTCCAGCTATCCCCCACAGTTTATTAAACGGGGCCAATATAATACTACTCATATATCCTACCGAGCCGGCAAAAGTCGATATTTCCAGTGTAAGATATTAGTTGTGTCGCATCCGCCGCGCGTGGGCTAGACGTAAAAAACATCTGATATATTTCGGTTCCGTCACACAGACCGTCAAACGGGTTAATGTCGAGACCGTAAGGCTTTTTAAGTCGACTTCCCTTTTCGTTCGACCACGGTAACGAGCACTGCGCAAAATTATGGTCTAATAATAATACCTTAGGGTTTTCTCTCCATATCACTCTAGAGTAACTTTACCCTCGAACCGCCGACCACGATAACGATAACTGGATGAATTGCAAGTAAGTACAACATCGTCTTAACACCAATAAGATTCACTTGCCACATAGTTAGAGTATATAATACCACTATTTGTACTTCAAAGATACCTTCAAGGAGAACAGTATTTTAAAACAAAATATATAATCAGTTTCTTGGCACAAAATATTTTCAATAAAGCATTAAAAATTACGTCGTCCGTCCTTCGCATCGATATGAGATGGACAATCGCCGTGCCATCTTACGTGGGCGCCCATGAATCGCGATTTTGGAGTCTTGGCATACTCCAGCTCGGGTTGACCATGCTGAACGTGCCAAATATTTTTTTTGTTTTGTATGTGAACGCTCGTTGCGTTAAATAATACAACATAAAAATGACAATGTTTAAAATACGTAATAGTCGTTATACACCTACAGCGGGTTGGGAACGGTAAAGTGTTTTACAACTGATCCGGTGCACAACAGGCCGATGTAGCTGCGTCTCAACATTATCGGCAAATCGCACCACCGTGTGAAAAATTAACGTTAAAGAAAAATGAAAACAAAGAAATCGTGTTTAGATAGTACGTTCCCAGAAAGCAGTCGCAAATAAAATGATTGGGTAACTATAGTTTGAATTTCCTAATCACTGCGTTTCATTCGATTTATTTTAAATACTTTTTTTAGTTCAATTTCGATATTATTTTCCCTTTAGCGATGCAAACGTAGTTATTTTAACACGAACGTCAAAAGGGTTTTAGTTTTTCCGAACGTTTAGCATGTAAATTGCTGACTTCCGGTGTACACAAGTATTACATTACTATTGTCGGTGCGGTTCTGCAAGCGAAATATAATTTACGTATCCGATGGCTAAAGCGAATTCAAAATGGGATAAGACAAATACATAATGTTTTTTTTTTTTTATAAAAGTTATGGTTTCATATACCGTTCTTATTATCCGATTAACATTTAATTTGGATTAGTCGTGTCTTATAAGCGTATATGGTTGAAATCACGATGCTAGATGAATCCAAAATCGGAAATTATTACATTTTCATTCGTCATTATCGAAAAAAACATATATTTTATTCCTTTTAATCGTATTTAGGTTGGATATTTCGAGCGAAATCCCTGCTCCAACAAAATATAATTGTATTTCTTTGTACTCTTCGCTATAAGTTTCCTTCACGACTTTTTTTTCGATTATTCTTTTTCTCAATATATATTATACATAATACGATATATATACCTATATATATATATATATAAATATATGTTTCTGCATTGTTCGAATGGATTACGATGGTTTTCACTGCATAAGTCCCTGCAATAACTATACTGTACGAAAAGCCTCAATAAACTTATTCCCTTTCAATTAATACCCGTTCCCTCGACATATATAATATACTTGAAGTTTTATCTCATTGTTGTCAATTCCTATCGTCACAGAGCAATGCTCCTCTCAATGATTTTACTTTATTTTTGTATATAATCTTTTTTTTTTTCTATCGAGCCACATAACTTTTTTTTAATGACGTTGTTTATGTCAAATAACTCATAACTACTTCTCGTTTCGTATTGATTCAAGAAAAAGAAAAAACTGTTTTTATTATCTTTCTATAAAAAAAAAAAAACGTTCACAGCTAGAGTACAATATTATGGATACACGCACAACATAAATAAACAATATCTCTCGGGCCACGCGGTGTGTCATAATAATAATAATAATAATATACCTTTTTACCCGATGTGAAAATAGTGTACGGAATAAAAAATCTGACAGCGGTGTTCAGGCTACATGTCTGTTTACCCGGCACCGCAGAGAGAATCGTTACTGCGTGTTCTGTTCGTAACTCACATGTTACTATTATATTACAAGGAATTTCGGAAAAATGAGAAAACGTGAAATAACTCTCATGCAGAAGGGCTGGTACCGAATTGGTTCCCGTTCGAAAAAGATATTTTATTAAGTTGTTCCCCGTTTGATTTAGCACATTTCCAGGCTTAGGTCGGTCGACTTTAAAGTAGAGGCTTGGTTAAAAACGTGCGTTAAAAAAAATGGTAATGTATAAAATGTAAGTTTGGTTGGTTATGTGTTAAGCTTCGATTCGATTTCACGTAGGCTTTACATTTTCGTTTTGTACATATCCACCTCTGTACGTTATCCCCAGCAAGGTTCTTTTGGAATCCGACCTTGTAATTGTCAATAATCAACAACTTAGTTGCCTTTTCACAAAAAAAAAAACTCCATAATAACGAAAAACAAAAATACAATCCATGCAGAAGCGAAAACAAATGTATACAGTTACGAGCAGTATCAATGACGATGTGTTACATAATCTTACTAATGATCAAACGGGATGTACGTTGTGCAGTGCCACAGAAGATTCCAAAGGTTAAACATAATACCGTGTCTCATAGCCAATGTCCCTATAGCTATATTATACGATTTTGTCTCGTATTCTGTACGTGTACGAAACGGAAACGCGCCTTGTCCGACGCCCACAAGTTGTCGGCGAAACCGAGACGGTCGGCCATCATCCCCACGGTTTTGTGCCACGACTCGTGGTGGTCCGACGGCTTCGTTCGGATTTCGGAGACGATGCACGTGGAGACGTTCGTCCGACTTCGGCAAAGCGTATAAGAGCGTACGATATATTTTTTAACCGTCGAACTCTTGACGACGTACGTTTTTCAACAACAGAACACCATATACGCACCCGGGACTACATGTTTTTTTTTTCGCTTCCGCGGGATTCATTTCAAACTTTCGCGCTTTCCCGGAACACCCTGCAGCGACGCGCAGTGCCCCGGGAGACCGCGGCCCGGGCCTTCGTTCCGGCGAAAATTAAATATTGACAACCCTCTTCGTACGTTACCCCTCGTTTTACCTACGTCCGCACGGCACGCGTAACAATCCCGCGAGCGCACTGTCGCGTTGTCTCGCCCGTCGCATGTGCTTCGTGTTATCATTTTACCAAACGACCTGGGAGTGATTCACTTACGGCCCACAGTGGGAGGAATTAGAGTTCTAGCTGGCCAAAAGTCTTAGCACGTATCAAACCACATGTAATTTATTAACTATTGATTATTATAATATGAATTTTTTTTTTGTGAATTTTGACCAAAATATTATTTTACATCATTTTATAATCATAATTGTATTACTATACGAGAACAATATTTATTTTATCTTATAATATTCAAAACATTTTTTTTTTTCATTTTTACAGCTAAACATAATAAATCAATATCGATTAAATTAAATTAAATAATTAATATCAACAAATTATATTTTAAATATTTTTTTAATTGTATACATTTATTTATAGAAATACAAAACTTATATGGACATAAACAAATAACATGTAACCGATAGTTAAAACTAACAATCATTCCGAATCACTAAAATTTATATTATCACTTTCACTAGTTTCGGATTCTTCATCTTCTGCTCGTTCAATGTTAAGTAATTTAATTGCTTCAGTTGTTAATTTAGTATGTGATCTCTTAGGCTGTGATCTTAGACTCGTAATAATTGGATCAGATGACACTAACATGAAATTAAAAATATCAGTATTGGTATTGATACGTGATGATTTCCTCGAATGATGTTCTCTAAATCGGATATAGTTTTTATTACTTGCCTCTTGGGCCTCCTCAGATAACTGCCCGTATAATGCCAACGCCCATATCAGGTTTAAAGTTCCCTCTCCTCCGTTTTATTTCCTCCTCCGTTCGGTGTCTGGTTTTTTTTTACAGCCCCTCTCACACCCTTCGTTTACGCACAGTCAATATTGCGCGCTCCCGTCCATCGTACCGTCATGCTTTTAGCTAATGAAAACAATGAGCTTGATTTTTTTTTTCTCATTACTATTATTATTATCATTACAATGCCTTAAACGCTGCTTTATTAAACAACGTACTTGATTAATCGAATCACCCGTTTTCGCAGCGCAGTAAAGTGTGTACAACCCCCGTGATACTATTCCTATTGCTAATTGAACGAAATATCTCGCTGCAGTACTGCGATAATGTGCTGAAAAGATCAAACAATCGATTCGTTTTATAGACAACCGTGCTCCGCGATGCACGCACATATGTTTCATGTCGGATTTTTGTCGTCGATTTTTCTCAAATCGTTCTCGTTGAAGTAAACGGTTCACGTTAACATTGGAACCACTGTTGCTCTTTCGAGGGTATCGCTCTCTATACTCTCTTTAGCAATCAAAACTAATAAATATTAGTTCAATTATGATGGGTTTTCAAAATAAAACAATAACTCACACCAAAAGCCTATATAAATAAAACACAAAAATCAAGCGTGGCGTCGTAGTCCCTTCCCCTTATGTGCTTCAACCGAAACGCACACACTCTGCCCCGGTCTCGTCTCCAATCGGCTGTTCTAAATATCAATTTACAATACGCTACCTCAGCTCGTTTGCTACGAAAATAAAATTTGTCTAGCTGGCACATGCAACAATACCATTTGTTCCTTTTTTTTTGACGCCTTATGGTCGGTAATACATTAAACGCGTTGTTCGTAGTACAGTTGTATCAATTATGTGCGTGTACCGATCGCAGACATTTTATTATTCGATTTTATTCGATTTGGTACGTTTCTTAGTCCCGATTACATTCAAACGTTTTAATGTCATAATAAACTGTTGTTTCTTAAACACGCAAATATCAAACGTACATTATGATAATGATACGCAATGAGGTGATACATAACTTGGTGTGAAAACAATTAAAACGCATGAATGGGGGGGTAATAAAAACCATATTAGGTTAAACAATTATGACAAGCACGACGAACTTGATTAATAGCTAGCTGTGTAATTCATAAATATAATTTATTCCTGTAATAGTTGCATTTCAATTCTTAACCCTATTATAACGCATCTATAATGTATGCTACAAAATAACAAGCACTTCACGGCGACGGAGTCCTTAAAGTTGAACGGGACCAATCTTGAAAGTTATAGTTGAATGATATTCGAATACAATATCGAGCCGGAATAAAAAACAACTATATTTTACAATAATTTTATTATAATGTTATTCTGTATAAATGATACCGCTGCAGTGTGCTTGAACCATAATTATATATATAGACAATTTATAGAACGTAAATTGTATGCAGTCTGGTCGTTCCAGAAAGTAATTGTAGTATTTCGCCGGAACACAGTTAACGGTACTTTTAACAAACACGACGACGTGGGGTAAAGTCGGAACACCGATGACATCTCGTGTACATCAATAACAGCTTTATCGTTCGGTAAAAAATGAAGACAAAGCATTCTGAAAGTCATTAAGCAAATGACAATTCAAAAAAAGAAAAAAAGAAAAAAATGTGGAAATGTCAAGGTGGATTCATTGAATGGAAGCTGCAGAAAAAGAAATTCGAAAGATTGGGGTTTTCGTTTTTAGCTAAATAAAACGATGTCAGATGCAAAGTCATCAAAAACCCGAAACCGACGACGAAGACTTGCAGCGAGAATTTCCCCGAAAAATAATAACGAACCGGAGGAGTCGCTTTTTTTGAAACATATAACAAACAAATATTTCAGAAATAATACGACGAAAGTGTTACGGCGAAATAATATTTTCTTTGATCGACACAATCGAGAAAATCTAGCGCGCGCTGCACAAGACACAATGAAGCATATTATTCAAATTCGAATCCGCCCGATCGGCGCATGTAGTGGCGGAGACAAAAGTTTTCCCGGTGTGGTGCCTATATCGAGACCGAAAGTTTTGTTTGTTCGAAATTGAAAACAAATAAAATCAACAATGCCGGCCGATTATGTGACTGAGCGAACTTGAACGCCGTTCGGAACGCTCAACGAAACCTTTGCCGCGCAAAATAGAATTACCTTTGAAATCGACGAATTGTCCCGCCGTAGTATGTATTTTTTGTATTATCTACAATTTATTTCTTCCGGTGTGCACATGGCTGATTTCTTCATTCCCTCGATCTCTTTCAAACTCACACACGTTATCGCTAAAAACTATAAATATTCCTTATATATAGTGTTTCCCATCCCTTTTACCATTAATTTTTCATTCGAGAATAATATCGGTTGAAAATTCCCGACTCGAACCCCGTCGGGATCGTTACAGTTTTTCGCGTTTTTCTGCGGTGCCAAGTGAACGCCCTTGTACGTTTTACGGCTTATGGTCGCAATAGGTTTTTCGCTCACACTTCACCACGGGCAATAACAGTGAGCGGTCCTAGCTGTCGTGCATAACATTGCACACGTTTTCGCGTATTACACGAGGACGGACAACTGACCGAAAACGTACATCACTGTTCATAGGAAACACAATCGATCTCTCTAGGAATATACGAGTAGTATGTTGGATCTGGATAAAACGGTTTTGGAACAGGAAATAATAACTGTACAGCGGGATTCAGTACTTGAGGTAATAAATACTTGGGAATAGTTGGAAAACATTCAATATTACCAAATTATACGAGATGTTGTGGCTCGTATAACTTAAATTTTCGATTCAACTTGGCTATGTATTTGAGTCAACTTTTTTCGAATATCAAGTACTTGAAAAACAAAAGTATCGGTCAAGAATGACAAACAGTATTTTGGATTGAAGTTTAAGAGCAGCAGTTTCTAATAATTATGAACCAGATATCTCAAGACTTGCTGAAAACAAATGCCAGATATCACATTAATAAATACAACATGTAAGCATATTGTATAATTTATTTATATTTTAATACATGCACTGTAATAATATAATTCCATTGTACAAAACTTCAGTCCAAAAATCACGTTTTGCCTTTTTTTTATACCAAATGTATATTACAGATTATGTACATATTAAAAGAAACCTTAAAAAAATGTATGTATACATTGGTACATATGTACATTGTACATGCATTCATTGTGCGTACACATAAATACATATATACCTACTCTATCTTGGCTGGATGTAAAGATTTAAATAGTATTCCTACTATATGTATAAAATATATGTCGACCTATAGATACTCAACATTTTGAGTGTAGCTCAGTTGTTGGAAAAGGTTGACGACCACTGTTATGGTACGTTTGAAGAATGGATCGTGGTATATCTCTATAATATTATACAGATTTATTTTAAACCAATATGTATTCAATCACGATGCAGCGACACATTTATATCGGTTCAATGGAAGATTCGTCACGGTCTAGCAGGAAAGGAACTACGTAGACGGTACGGTGTTGTACGTTGAAAATAAAATATTTACATCATACCCTAGTATATTGAAGGATATTGTAATTGATGGTAATAAACTCAATACTTTACCGGGATACTGCTCTACTGACTGAACGCTACGAGCCATAATATCGAACGCCATATTATTAGACACTAAATTACAATAAATTTTATGCCAACCATACTGCAGTTTAAACTAAGGTTTTTGCGTCTGAAGGAGTAAATGTTGTTAATGCCAAATGTATAATGGGGTTCAATTGCGTTCGATATCTGTCCAAAACTTTCCCTTGCATAATATATTTCGATTGAATTTGTATAGTTACTGATTACAAATGTTCCAAATGGAAAATGTATCGTTTGATGTTACCCACCATGTCTATTGTTGCAAAAATGCATATAATACATAGGCATACTGCAGTGCTGATTGAAATGTTTTTAAAATATTAAAAAAAAAAATCTAAAAAAATATGCCACAATTACTGAATTATTTTGCATATAAATAACCCATCAAGAAGAATTATGTTCAAATGAAGCCAATGTGGATCCAGCTTTCGTTATTTGATAATTTTTTGTATATATATACAGCAGTGTTTCACAACCTGGGGGGCGCGCCCCCCTAGGGAGGCGTGTAAACATTTCTAGGGAGGCGTAAGCAGTCATTACAAAATACAGTTTTTATTTATTAAATTATTTTTATTTTAAAATGTAGGGAAAATATGAAAAATTAATAACGACCGGTTATTGAGTATTGATAAAGAGACATAAATATAATCAATAAAGATATTGATAAAGTATTGATAAACAAACATTGAGCCAAACATAAAAAAATTGTCTAAAGAAAGGTGTTGCCAGCCTACACATTAATAAATCGTAAATTGCTTTATAAATATTATATTTCTTACTATCTTACTATGATTTATATTTTATAATGATTATCATCAATAAAATTGAATTCATCTCGGATATTTTATAATTTCTTTGTAAAGTACACAAAAAGGTGATATATTTTTCATGTTATAGAATTGGGGGGGGGGGGGCGAGAGTTTCGAAAATCTACAAAGGGGGCGTGGAATAAAAAAGGTTGGGAACCACTGATATACAGAATGTCCCATCGGGATTTACACAGAGCCATATTTCCCGTTTTAATAGAGATAATCAAATTCTGTTTTCTTTTTATCAGCATCCCAGGGCAAAGTCACTTTAGTTGACAACAGTTTGGTAAATACTCGTATAAGTGTACGATTAAATAAGTAAAAAAATTGCTTTTTTATTTTATACTTTTTGTGAAATTTCAAGATAGTCATTAAAATAGTGTACTCTTTATATAATTTTAAATAATAAAAACTTTTCAGCAAACCTTATCGGAAAAATGGCGAGGTACGAGATGGTTTAGATACATTATTTCTTTGTTAACTAAAAAAAATTATTGAGAATCAAGAAGTCAATGAAAATTGAAAGTTCAACGGTTAAAATTTTCAAAAATGCATAAGCCCTGTAAAATGGCTATCTTCAAATTGCACATAAATCATAAAATAAAAAGTTAATATTATAACTTATTTAATAATAAACTTTTACTTAATGACTATTGTCAACCAAATTTCCTTTGCTCAGGGATGCTCATAAAAAAAGAAAAAAAACAGAAAATGATTATCTCTATTATCACGGGAGATATCGCTCTTTGTAAATCCCGATGGGACATCCTGTAGTCTGTACATTGTTCTGTCTCATTTACTCTGATGTTCAACAAATAATTTAATTCAATACCTGCAAATTTCTGAGCAATGTTCGCGCGTTCCTTAAAATGGCATATCCGTCGACCAACGAAATACATATTTTATAAATCAATATCGTATTATACTGTATAATGTTATAAATATGTTATATTACCGCAGCGTTTATGCGTGTATAGTGTTATGATTTTATGAAAAACTAGTCCTATGAGTATGAAATATTTCACATGGCATTTTTCATGATATTTTCATCTTTCTTGAAATATTGAAAAATATTATTTTTTTATAATCTTATGTTTTTTCTATATTTCATAAAGTCAACATCAGGTTGACACAATGATTTCATACCTGATTATCACGGCTGTAGATGTCTATAGCCTTCTGAATAGCCCGATGAAATCATGAGATCAGAATTATAATTTTTCATTATCAATATACCAGTACCGACCGGTATTTTTAATTCACAATTGTGATAGTGTAATTGTTCATTCAAATTATATATTTTATTAGACTTTCTTTTATTTCTAAAATTAGAACTGTGTACTGTCAGTACGGTTTGTTATCTGCGTATTTTAAGTGTTTTACTAAACTAAACATAGAGAAAAAAAAGCATTTTTTTCTTAAATGTTTTCGACCAGTAACAGTGAAGGAAGTTACAAAAACTATTATGTGATATAGATATATAGTTCACTATAACAATGCATCCTGTTATAAGTATATCTAATTAGTAATCATATAATATTAAACGAAAACGAATTAAGATTTAAGAAACGTATATAATCGTTAATGAGTTCTGAAACTTTATTCAAATATGTTTTAAATTAACTATTATGTAATTTGCGAGAAACTCGAGTAAGTAGGTGTTTACTGGGCAACTATAATAGTTTAAAATAAGGATTTTTTTTTTATTTTTCATTAAAAAAAAAAATGAACTGCATGCAGTCTTAGAACCCTACGAAGAACCGACAAATAACGTATTCGCTAGAAATCGCGCATTAATCCTAACAGGTCATTGGACATTTCAAGGGACTCTCGACGTTCGCGTTCGGGCGCGCCCGCGGATGATAATAATTTATACGGCCGTGACATTTACACCGCCGCGACAACCCTTTTGCCGTTACGGTGTACCGTACGTTCAACTGCACCTCGGCGACTTTGTCCCGGGATCCTCGGAGCCGCGCCGTTCCACGCGATCGCGCACGTGTCGCCCGTGCAGGGTCGCGCGCGTACAGGGCGAAATGTCTACGACCGGACGCGATCACGGCGGCACGGTTCGTTCGGCACCACGTCGTCACGTTCGGAAATCGCCCGACAAATGCGTGGCACGAGCGCGGGGAAATCGAACAACGGACGGGCAGCAGTCGGTCGTCACCACGTGATAGGTGTGTGCTTCGTATCCACTGGTAAACGCGGCCCCGTGATAGCGCGTCGGAAAAATGAAAAAAATAACAAAATACTACAGAAAAGTATCGGAACGCGGAAAACGATCGTCCGCCGTGCGGCCGAGTTGAAAACCGAAGAGATTTCGGCGACTCACCGTACGGTCGCTTCTCGTGGACCGCGAGAATCCTGAGCTGTGTATCGTCTAGGACTCTAGGTGTTATCATACTGACTTTGGACCTCGTGCAGTTGTAGATTCGTCAGATGGCAATATATTCCATCCAGTTCCACGACCGTCGACCGCACGTCACAAAGGCAGGCGTTCTTTTGGGGAAAGGGGAAGGGGGAGGGGGAAGGGACAAGAAGGATTATTTTCTCCCTCCCTCTAGACTTCAAATACAGTATATAATTTTGAAAGTTTGAACTTTTACTGTTGACGAAGGAAAAAAACAACACATGACGTAATGTAACATAATGTCCTGTACTTTTTTTAGTATAATTTTTGATATTTGATTATCCCTGACAGTTTTCCTGCGAACGCCCATGAAGGTGTTCTATAATAAAATGATTATATCTTTGGAAAAATTATTCTATTATTCTATATATCCATCGCTATTAAACTCGATGAAGCTTGATAAGTTACTGATATGCGATGTGTCTATATGGCATAGTATACAGTATACACGACACTATGGGGTGGACCCATGCTCTATTTGCCTGTTACGGTGAACGTTCATGCACAGCGCGCTCGCGTTATTGTCGATCCAACTCTTAATTAAATAATAATGAATAATGTGCTGTTTATAAACGTATAAACAATGATTATGCGATGTTATGTGAGATATTTTTCATCTATTACAACAGTGTCACGACAGTAGAAAACGCCGTTGTGTCATAGGCTAAATAAGTTGGACTGTCTACGATCACGATACCGAATTATTATACCGGAACACGGAGAGGACATATTTTAAGCGAAAGATCCGGGGCTAACCCGAGCGGTTCTCCGTAGTTATCGCCGTCCGAAAACTATATCCACGCACAACACATTATCACATTGTTATACTGCAGTCTGCAGCAGCTGCACACTTCACTGTCACTGCGGCGGTCCAAGTCGTAGTGAATGTCGTCAAACGGTGGCCGCGATGTTTTGTTCGCGAGCTTCAAAGTTCCGAACCAGCCCGGCCCACCAGGTTATTACCGGGCGACCATCGTAACTCGGTTATCTGATTTTGGAAAGCTTAAAACGTCGTTATGCGCAGTATCATGAAACGTTGTGTTATACATTATCCTTACCCCTCAGTCTTCCGAGCCCGCGCGTCACACGGGTGTGATGATACAAAATAATAAGCGAATGACGTTTCCACCGTTCAAGTCGGCTGCAGTGCGGAGTACTCGCGCTGTACACACGCACTCCACATTTCCTCGAAATCGATTTACCCGCGTCGCCGGCGCCTGTTTTTACCATACGCGTTTTGTATGCGCTACGAGGTGCCGCGCGTACCGGCGAATTATATTCAATTTAACGTGTACCCGGATGTACATAAATCAATTTGAGAGCGAAGAATTCCAATTGCCGGGGGCGGACGGAGAGAAAAACTCGTCACACGCGAGCAAAACGTATCATATTTACTAAGCGATGTGTTCGATGAAATAATCCTTTCTTTCGGCTGCGCTGCAACGATAAGTACAGCAGTGCAGCCCCACAAGAGCGGCGCGCGGCTGGTGGTGACTGGCGAAGGAATCGAAACGGATTTATTCCTCACGTGGCGTTACCGTCGTCGTGCACAACATCGTTTCGATCACCATTGTGACGTGGCTTCTTCGTATATTGCTGCGACGCGCTTTTTCCCGGGATCTCGTAAAAATACGATATTTGTTTCGTTACGATATATTCTCATATCGGCGACGACGCACGTTTCGTATCTATCGCGGCTAATTCAATAGGAAATCGTTTAAAAAATATATAAATACGTGTACACATACATATATAACGTACGTGTCCTAACGTGTTTTTGCTGACAGAGAAGAATGCGTCGACGTATGTTCGGGGATAAGATTGGAATCGGGGGGAAATAAATAGGGGCTAACGTTCGGGAAGGAAACGTCGATTGTCGACTTATCGAATTCCCCTCGAAAACGAAAAAAAAATGCATTACTGGAGGCAATGGGCTGCCTCTTCGCGATGGCATAAAACAATATTGTCGATAGACCTCCACCGCTGCCACAGATGGTAAAACCCGCGTGCGTGTTTGTTTGTTTTATACAGTCGAAAAAAATAATAATAATAAATAAGAAATAATATAGCCCATTTTTTCGCTAAACGTTGATAGTAATAATAATAATAACCATCGTGTGCGGGGGTGCAGAAAACAAACTCGGCACCGACGTGATAGTCGGGCGAATAAAGTGAGGGGAAGAAATATAAACTATCATCCCGAGGAAAATGTAATAAATCTTTACTACTATCAAGTAAAAAAAAAAAGTTTACGGAGAAGCAAAAAAAAAAAAAACAGAAAAGTAATCTCCCAAAACGGTATAAAGCCTCGTCGTCGTTTTGCCGACGAATTTGTTGCCTTTGATTTAGAACGAGCGAGTTTGTTTTATCCCCTCGTCGCCGGGGCACCCAACGAACGGAATAGACGCCCCGAAACAATTATTATAACAAAATGCACTTTTTGCGTTTGAATTCGGTTCGTCATCAGTGAACCCACCCGGGGTGGACGGCATTAGTGCACCCGACCGTCCGTACGCACAACATCAAAAGTAATTGATTCCCCGTCGTTTAAAATGTATAAATGTGAATTGGTGTTATTTATTTTTCGGATTTTCCGTAGGTACTATCACAATAAATTAATTACAGCGTCGATCGCGTAAAAAAACTACGAGCAAATTACGAACGCCGAGCATCACCTGACTGAACCGAATCGAATCAGTGGAGGGCAAAAGTCTCCCCGACCAATGGTATTCTACTTACCTACACGGCTAGCGTACTCATGTCCCGTGTGTGTTCTCGGTATTGGATTAGGTCTGAATTTTTTAAACAAACTGCCACACGTGAATGCAAAATTTAAAATTGCCCTTTTTTGACATTTCGTGCGTGACCTATTTTTTGCCGTTGTAAAGTCCACTTGAAAACCTAAAGAACATCAAAATACAAATTAATTTTCAACGCCGAGTCATGCGCTTGTAAAATAATTACCGCGTTTTCCGAGTATTGCACACTTTTCCCATGAATAGAAAAAATTAAGCTCTTACGTAAAAAACGCATTCAAGACCGGTCATTCCGAACCGTTATTTAAAACGAAAAGTAAAAAAAAAAACATTTTATTGATACTTTTAGTAATGACAGCTGTTATACGGAATATATTATAATATACAGGATGTCCCACTGGGATTTACACGCAACAACATCTAATAAAATTATGTTTTTTTTATTAGCATCCAATGACAGAGTAATTTTAGTTGACAATAGTTTAGTAAATATAAATGTACCTATTATTAAATGAGTGAACAAATTTACTTTTTATTTTATTACTTATATACATTTCATTAAAAAGATAGCCATTTTGTAGAGCTTATTTTCCTGAAAATGTTGACGGTTCAACTTTCAGTTTTTATGGGTTTCATGATATTTAATAATTTTTTTAGCTTATAAAGAAATAATAACAATTATTATCACCTCGTCATTTTTCCGATGGGGTTTTCTCACAATTTTATAATTTTGTTATTATTCAAAATTTTGTAAGCCGTACAATATTTTCTGGTAAACTAAAAAAATTATTAAAATCCAAGAAGTTAATGAAAATTTAAAGTTGAGAAACATTTTTAGAAAAATAAACCCCAATTTCACAAAAATTATAAAATAAAAAGTTAATTTCTTAACTCCTTTACACATATATTTACCAAACTATTGTCAAAAAAACCGCCTTAGCCCGGGGATGCTCATATAAAAATAAACATAATTTATTTATATTTATTTACACGGGAGAAATCGCTCTGTGCAAATTCCCGGTGGAACATCCTGTATATGAATATTTCATGATATTTTAAGAATAAATAGAAATAACAATAGACCCAGATCAAAATCATAAGAAATTTGATTTTTTCAAATTATAATTAAAGTAAATAAAGTGTTTCCATAAAATATTCCAATCAAATAAAGTTTTCAGGGTTCATATTATCACATTTTTAAACATCTAATGAGTCGCACTACATTTTTCAGAGTAAATTTATGTAAAAATCTAAGGTTTAGTCAGAATGTCATGTAAGTACATCAACCCTACCCAAAAAGTAATAGAAATATTATCAATTACAAAAGAATGTACCGACCTCGTATAAATAAATATGGTATACAAAATAATTTTTTTATTAAATCATAGTAAATTTAAAAAATGAATGTTTGGTGTTTTGTTTTTTTATATTCCCTCACCGTTCACAGCGCTCCATGCCTCTTTCACTCATTTACCACATCCTTACACACTTACAATAAGTTAGTTATATTTTTTCTACACTAGAAATAATTTATATGGAAAAATATCGTTTGCCGGGTCAGCCGGTAAATATATGTAATTAAATCGGAATATTTTTTTCTAGCTTATATTACTAATTTATAATAATTTTTCTTTTTATCAATCTATATTGTATAATTGTATATTAAGACTTCATTTTTTATTTTTTTTTTATTGTATGTTTATATATGTATAACAACATAATTGTTGTGCTATTATAGTATAATACTAAAAGCTATTAAATAAAAAAAAAAAAAAAAAATCGAAATAGCTAAGTATAATATTTCTTTGGTTATATTTTTTGCAGCAGACGTTAAGTTATAAACAACATAATAACAATTCTTAAAAATATCCCAACCATTTATGGTCGTAAGCAGTTAAATAAAACCATATACCTACTTTATATTCGTAGGTACGCGTTTTCGAATAAAATATCGTTACGATCAAACGGAAGTAATTTAACGCACGTATCGTAGTATAATAAATTACTTTATCTGCAGATAAACAATTTTATGAACTTTTCGCCGTGGCAACGTTAAAGTGTAGTCGTGCAGGCATATGATGGTACACAATGTATTGTATTATAAATACATAATATGTGTCGGAGATTTAGATTGTGCCCACCCGTTTTCCTGTTTATCCGCGTCTTCTGCCAATTCCTACAACTGCCGACTGCAGTAGGTACAACACAACAGTACAACAATTGGACGACATGCTGACGACTTTATTGTGTTTGTCAGTGCCGTGTTCTATAGATTGGCATGCTGGTTTGTTTAATTGTACAGCCACCACAACACCAAGCCCAACAATGGTAATAATAGGGAACGTTACCGCACTTTTGTTGTTTCCTTACGATAATTGATTATTCTTTTGATCATCGATCGCATCGGTAGCCATGGTGGTCTACTTGACACTCGTTTATATGACAAGTTCAACCAGCTGATATGTGTTTAAAATTCATAAATAACTACTATTGTTTTAATTTTTTTTTTTTTTTAATTCAATTGTACACGGAATTTACTCATGTTAATTTTATACTAACCAAATGACCGGGTCCCACCCGGCAGATATTATAATTTTTTAGATTAAAGCAATATAGCTATTTCGATGTAGAAAAAATGTTAGATGAATAAATATTTATTTATACTAAAGTAATTTACATATACCTTGGTGATTATTAAAATCAACATATTAAAGAAAACAAAAATATATCCTAGGTAACCAAAAAGTGAAAAAACCCGTACAACCTAGAGCACGAAACTCTTTCGACCCTTATAAATGTTATTTTCGAAAAATTCTTCCTAAGCGCACCTAAACATAGTAACATCATCGGTATGAGTGAGTGGTATTTCAATTTTATATATATATAAAAGGTAAATACTAGTGACTGACTGATCGACGTGCAGTCAAAACTGTTTTACCGATTCATTTGAAATGTCGGTAAATGTACTCAGCTCAATACTACGAATAGTTGCAATAAGAAAAGATTTTTTGAAAATCACATTTTGAAGTATATAAACAGTTTTTGGCCCTGAGCTGGATGTTTGAATTTTTCATTTTTTGGTTACTTAGGAAATATTTTATTTTATTTAATTTGTTGGCTTTAACAATTACCGATTAAGGTATATCGGTATACTCGTATTATTATAAAACTTAATGTAATATAAATGAATATATTATTGGAATATACGACGATAGTGCACTTTTTTCATTCTGCATTTGTATTGTAATACTTAGTAATTGCTTTAATCTAAAATGGTAAAATATCCCCCGGGAGAAGCCGGGTTAGTCAGCTATATCATTCACTCACTGATGGCTACTTTTTAAAAATGTTTGAACTTAAAATTTGTAAAAGTAGTTTCTCTTATACTTCAAATGTGCAATAAGAAAGAATTTTAAAAAATGTTGCGGTAGAAAGGGTTAACTAAAAATGCACTGCCAGCTCGTATTGCATGGCGGCCCGCGACTTTCCAGATACTCGCGGCCGTTCTACTTGCTTCTTAAGAAGGTGACAAAAGTGGTTCATCCAAATTATCAGCGTGCCTAACGAGCTACGGGGTTGATGATGCTCACTGGGACCGAACTCTAGAAGAAGCCACTATTTCTGATTCCCCACAAACAATTTGTCCACTAAGTATTTGCTGTTTTGTTCTTGTTTTTCCAACCAACCGACTCGTTAAGACTTTGGGAATACTATCAGAACAGTATGCCAGAAGATGTAAAAATATAATTGGTAAATGATTGCCGAGAGATTTATATATAAACCCATCATGAATGTAATTTACAACAAATGTTTAGTTCAACTATAATACGTTGTGTTTTCGATGGGTAACCCATTCACTTCATCAGTTTGGACTTCTTTCACCGTCTCATGTTGTAAGTGAATTAACTGTCAACCGTAATCAACCGAAATGACTGTCTTACAACATAGAACATATAATTTCTTAATCAGTTCATCACAACATTACAGAGCTTAACTCTTAACAAAGTCAAGTTTATTTCAAAGTTATTAGGCGCGTTGATTCAGATTCTGAACGAGATTTCTTCTTGGATGCTCCTGGTGGAACAGGCAAAACGTTTTTGATGAAAAACTTCCGTATTAATGCACAAAATAGTATGTAATATAATAATATTTACTATACGAGTACTACACACAAACACAATTTGAATTGATCCATGACCATATTATAATAAATACTAAAATTACGCAAACGGAATATGTTTTGAATGGCCATCGGTCACTTAAACTGCACCTCATGCTACCCCGACCTTTTCTCCGTGTTTTTAAAATCTAATAAAATATTTATTACACATGTACGAGAAGATTCGATCAAACGTGGTATAAAAATTAAATTATGAATATATTATCCTCGAATACGTAAACGTATTTCATATTTTTTTCATAGTAATTTTTTATAGTACGTACACCAGGACTATGGTGGTATTTCTTCGTTTTTAAATTAAGAAAATGAAACGTACGATAAACACGTGGTGAACACGGGAATCTTGATCGGCGCGGGCGCACGTCAAGGAAATGGAATACGTAAAGTTGGAATTAAATAAACGACCAGGATTACGACTTTATACACAATTCGTGCATGCAGATATAATTTATTAATTTTTATTCGTTTATTTATTGGTAATGCAAACGCCTAAAAGGGCTGAAGTCGGTATAACACATTTTTACACAATCTCATAAGTGCAAACATAGTATAACATAGACGTGTTGGGAATAATAGACATCTAGCTATTGTTATTGTTATTAGTGATAGCAAATGAGCAAACTAAAACACAATTAAATATATGATGATACATTTATAGTCTCAATGGAATAGAATATCAATTAAAACGATAGATATTAGACGGTTGACGAATCGATTAAATATGATGAGACCAACCTACAGCGCGGGTGAACAAGACGTTCGTTTGTGCTGCGAATAAAAGGAGAAAAAAGGGCGTCCGGATGATTGTGTAAGTAGACCGTAGGTAGCTACGTAGGTAGGTACGTCTAACGTGGCAAACGCGTCATCGGGACTGCGGGGAAAACGATTTTTTCCCCTCGCCTGACAGCTTTCGACGTGCGCGCGAGGCCCGCAGGGAAACAGAATACGGACTAATAATAGCGTAAAACAATTTGAAAAAAATACCGCGTGCACGAAGAATGGCCCTGTACACAAATGAGCAAAACACGTTTCCCGCTAATGTGCACCGTGTTTGGCCGAATTTTCAAATTAAAACCAAAAAACATCAAATTATATCCCAAGTTCCGCGTAGTCGATTCACTGCAGGTCTTGTCGCTCCGCCAGTTTAACTTTGATACCTACTCGGAATAAGAGAAACAACAATAACTTTGAACCGCAAAAACTGCGATAAAGACAAAACACTATAATAAGAGTATTGTGCACACGCAGTGACTGCAGTACAGTAACCTAAGCTCCGCCGATTCATCGACCAAGAAGTTTACGGTCGATTTGGGACGCAAAAGTTCTATATAATTGTTTAATGACATTCCGGAAGGACAGTATATCAAGTTTAAGATTCTTACTTCTGCAACTATTTTTCGAGCTGGTATAACAACCGTCTACGCGCGTAGAGCACATTTGTTTATTTAATTCACAATGATAATTACAGCCGTCGTTATATACAATGGTAAGGTTCGTTGTAGAAATGTTCCGATTCTTGAGTTTTTATGTAATTATGGTGTTTAAGATCGAATGGCCTTTTTGAGTCCTCACATGATTGCAATTTATCCATTACCGAACCTGGATACAGTGATCGAATAAATTTTTTGTAAAAAAAAAATACGTTTATTTTATTTTTATTAGGTATACATGAAATAAAATAGTTCTTTTGCACTAGACCAGTAAGATATTTGTGATCAAAAGTGTTGCTCGTGGTACAATGTTTGACACAATTATATGATTTTTTTTTAATTTTAATTATACGTTCAGTACCAGGTAAGTTAGTGTTTTGATGTGGACCAAGTCGCGTGATAACCGATAATGGTTTGTTTTCGTTACGCTTTGTCTACCTAATGGTTAGAGAAAATAATTGTATAGTATTTAAATATTTTATTCTTGTACAACTGATTATTTACACTTTTAAGACATTTTTTTTTTCTATTGATCATGTTATGATTTAAGATAATGCGTCCGGTCTGTTAATGGTTGTATTAAGTATTGGAAAACAAAAATGAACCAACGACCCACCGCCGCGCCGGCTCTAATTACGCATACATTAAAAAAATTTGATTTTTTTTTTTTTTTTATTATCAGCGCGTGTGTGTTCGCGGCCGTCAGTTCGTTTGGCTGAAACCCCCTCGGGCCGAGTGAGCGCTTTCTCCCCCACCCCTCACCCAAAATATCTTCTCACTCGGTAAACCATACCTACCCCACCTTTGCATGATGCAGACGGACGACACCGGGAACATAACATTACCGCGGTCGGACGCGGGTACGTACCACTCGTTTCCCGACCTGCGAATATGATTAATTATAATATGCACGTATGCGTTTCGTGTTCAAAAATAGTACTGTAACAGTACCCGGGAGGGGGGAGGGGAGGAGAAAAACGTCCGTCCCGTCAATCGTTAATCGATGTACGATAATCACTATAGCGGACTATACACTAATAATATACGCTGCCTCTACCACGTAATATTATGCAGAGACCTGCAGCTGTGTGATATTGTGTACGACTTGAGGTAGCTACTGCAGACGCTTTACCGAACAATAGCAGTAACAGTAAGTGTGCGGTTAAAGTCGACCGTAAAGCGTTTCACCTCCGACCTGTGCACGAACTTAGAAACACGCGTTTCCTCGGTTAACGGGTTTTTATGGTATCACGGTATGGTATCATAACAATTTCATATCCTCGACCGTATTCGTTGTCGTATTTCTAAAACAATCCGTCATCCTCGTCATGAAACGGTATCGTTGTGGTGCGTTTTAAAACTAGTCTACGTTTATGTCTATCGAATCGAGTGTTACGTCGTATCGATATCATGATTATCATACCTGACCGTTATATACGTCAAGTTTATCAGCGAAATGTACGTAACCCAACTTCGATTGATTTTCGTCGCGATAAAGCTGGGGTTGACGTCGCACGCAAATGTTACAATTACACAATTACAACAAGATTCGACAGCAATCTGAATTCCTAAATAATGAAACTGTCGTGCTACGACCTATAACATTTTTTTTATTATACGCGATGAATACGCGTGATAAAAAAAAAAAAAATCTTCATTATTTTTCGTCGTTTTACGAGTAAGTAAACAAAAGGATGAAATGTCATGCGGCACCCGTACGGTATGACACTGGTGAGCGGCGAGAATGCGACGTCTGGATCAAGGGAGAGGGGAGCACGCACAAATACCTTCTTTTCCATCCAGTCGATACAGATACGCCTCTTGATTGTTTACACCGTGGAAGGTAAATGCATCGCAATAACACTTTATATTCTTTCACATCGGAAAGCCGAGTAGACAAGTTCAGAGCGTCTGTTTAAACGATGATGCTTCCCCTCGACATTGGAAGTCATATATGTTTCTTTATTTGCCAACACACGAGCCCGTGTGCGACGTAGATGTGTAATACTCAAAGTGTATACGCATAACATTGTCGAACAAGTATAAAGAGAGAGAAAGAGAGTTCGTCTGTGTTTAGTACCACGACCATTGTGCGACCAGAAATAATAACAATAATAACAATACTTCGCTTCTTCTGTTGACAATACAAGTTCACTTTGTAGTATTATATAGACTTGTCTTCGGTACAAAATAATGCTCATACCTTATACGGCTGATGAATTACCGAATAATTTCTTGAAATAGATAGAACACATTTTCATTAATTTCACTTGAAGCTAGAATAACATTCAACACAGTTACTGATATAGTGGTTTCATAAACTCTAATACTTTTTGGTACCTGTACGTGTTATAGCACAGATCTGCAATACGTCTTGGTGCCTATACAATATTGTTCGTTTTTTGATCGAGTGCACAAACATATAAATTATTTTCCGAGCTAACCCGAGAACAAGTGACGGAACATTGCACTTTTTTATAAACAATTACTCGATTAACTCGGAGAATTTAGACTAAGCATAAAACCTGTACCGCAATAATATACGGGGGGCTTTCATTTGGGCGAATGACCCAAAATAATATATCTTCTGGGCGAATTTATACTTATCATTTGGGCGAAATTTACACGGACCCCTAATTTATCTTATCCATCGTTTGGGCGAGCTATAAAAATGTATATAATACGTTTTCCTTCCCATTTTTAGAGACTTAGGACTCTCATTTAACTCTTACTGGTATGGTTAAAAATGTATTATTCAATTACTTTAAGATTTAAAATGTATTTTTTTATTCTTAAATTAATTATCTTCTCAAACGATTGGTGGTTTTGAAATTGAAGTAAGGGCCGCATTAAAATTTACCATGGACCATGGATTAGACATACTTGTTATAGAGTCTCTAGTATAGACCAAAAAAGCCTCGCATGTAGGTTGATTATCGATTTAGCCATGATTTATAAAACGTATTGTGTTAAAATAATATAATGAAATTGTTTAATAGAAACTGTTTGCTTACAACCACGCGTTTGCGGTTCGCCAATGCTTTGAAAAAAATAAGAATTTAACAATATCTAAGGGTTGAAGGTTTATTTATAAGTAATTATTAAACAAAAAAAATTAGCTCCGGTGAAGTATTTATGCCTTCCCGGACAATGATGCGTGGTTCCGGAACAAACCGCACACTGACGTTATCATTTGTAGGGGTTGAACTTCAATTCGGAAAACATTGGATTGAAAAATTCTTTGATTGACGCCCAACCCTCTCTGAGTCGACAAACGTACGAATAATGTTCTCCCACCACCTCGTTAGAATCTTTAGGTGGAGCGACACCACCGTTATTGCGTTTGCAGCCGTTCTTTTTAAGATTCCTCCTGGACTTCTTCGGTCCACCGTTGGCTTCATTTGGAACGTCTTGATCCGAAGCCGTCGGTACTAGTAAATGAATCAGATGGTTTGAAATTCAAACAATGAATATTGTAATTGTATAAATTATTTGTTTGCAAATTTTAATTAATTAATAGAGCGGTGTTTTTTTATATCCGTTTACGCGGGAGTTTTACGAGAACCGTCGATATTACGTTTGGGCGTGTGCACGTGGTATGGAAATAAAACGTTTTGATAACATTTCAAGACAATCTATCAACTACTTTTCAAGTTGAGCTTTTAGAGTTAAAATATGCTTTTAATATGCCAATGTGCTTACGGTGTACAGGATTCTCCTGGAGGTCCGAGAGACAATCTTCGTCCTCAGCCGCTAGAGAACCATAACGATTTGAAGAAACAAAAGTTATCCTATTTGCGTGAGCGGATCTCACCGACATTGCCCGTTGTACGTTTTTTATACATTTTGAGCCCTTATTGCTGACCGTCGTTTGCGTATTGTGCTTTTTAGTCTCTCCTAGATCAAAAACGGTATTTATGTGTTACAAATGTTTTAACACATTTTTACGAGGTGTAAACGGTAACCTTTTAACGAATTATTCGCAACGGGTTGCATCATCGTAACAATTGGTTTTCCCGTGATCCTTTTCTCCAAGACCGTAGCTGTACCACGGGCGGATTTATTTTCATCATGTCCTGGACTTGATTGTCCGCGAGCTTTTCCATTGATGGTCGTCGATTTCTTGCTGGAATTGTTCGATTTACCAACACGACCCGCTGGCACACCTATAACATTAAGTTTTCCGGCGGTTTTCTTATTGGAAACCCCAGTAGGGTTGACGAGCTCTTTAGACGTGTCCGTTCTTATTGCACGAGACCCTTTCGGCTTGTCGCCAACCGCTATCGGAATCGAAAAGTCCACGACATCGTCGTCGAACTTGAACATCGTCTCGACGATCTGGAACGTAGCCGTGGTCCAGGGGACACGTTTCACAACGGACGATTGAGTGAATGTCCGGGGGACATTGTAGCCGGGGCGCGACAGCATGCAAACCGACGAAATCGTGAACTCCGTCGGCTGTGTTCTCCTCAGGGTGGCCACCGATTGAATTTTCACCGTACACTTGCTGTATTCCATGCGCTTCATGAACCGCCCGATGAGGAGTAGGCCATCCATCACGTAGTCCGGACGTCCGGGCTGCGCGTATACGTACTTTGACTTGTCGTTGTAAAATTGGCGCAAAGCCGACGCGTTCGGCTTTCCCATGAGCGCGTCGAAGTACCTCGTGGTGAACCCGGTCCCGATGGACTGGATCTCCTCAGTTGTCAAGTCGTTCTTGTTCTGGTTGCTGAGCATCTTGGTAAAAGTTTTTGGCTCGATAAATATAAGGTATATTTAACGAAAACTTGCGAAATCACAAAAAAACAAAAATGAGCGTATTACGGCCGTCTGTAAAGATGTACAGAAGAATAGATAATATAGGTATCAACGATTGCTAGTCGAGAATGACGAATGAATTCCAATCGTTCATAAACAACAAAGCAAATTCCCTGTTGCTATAGCTTTACAGTATAATATGACAGTATATACTGTTTAATTACATCAGAGAAAAAACAACTAATACTAATTATAGAACACATATTAATTAACAGAAAAAGTGTTGTGTAGATCTTATCTTGAAGACCGTTTTTTTGCCATCAAAATTGGATCGGAAATTTCGTCCTTGGGCCAAATATCTGCAGGGGTCCCCCAAGGAGCTGTTTCATCTCCCATACTTTACAACCTTTATTCAGCTGATCAACCGACAACCCCCTACACCTCAGTTGCAGATTTTGCCGACGACAAAATTATTTACCCCTCGCACAAAGACCCAATAACTGCCGGCATAAATCTACAAAACCATTTAGAACTCATGTCTTCCTGGTACGACAATTGGAAAATCAAAATAAATAATGAAAAATCGACCCATCTAACCTTTACTTTAAAACATGGAACTGTCCCACCTATTTTTAAATAATCTAAATATCCCAAAATCCTCTAGCTCTCGCTATTTGGGCTTGTTTCTGGACCAACGCTTAACCTGGGCAGAGCACATAAAAAGGAAAAAAATCCTCCTTAACTCTAGGCACTTCAATTCCTACTTGGTAAACATTCAAAACTCACTACAAAAACCAAATTAATACTATATAAAATCTTATTAATGCCTATTTGGACATATGGGATCCAGTTATGGGGCCCAGCCAAAAAATCGAACACCAACAAAATACAAACCTTTCAATCTACAACCCTTCGCATAATCACAAATGCCCCGTATTACGTCTCTAATCACACTCTTCATACCGACCTAAAAATTAAAACCATAGAAGAAACAGCCAAAACCCTTTTTAAAAGATACCGCTTCCGACTGATTAACCACTCCAACCCACTTATCTCTGCTCTCAGTTCCGACACCATCCCCGGTAATCCGCCTCGCAGGCTAAAAAGAAAATGGTGCCGAGACTTAAATGTCAATTAACAAAAGAAAAATTTAGTTAAATAATTATAAATATAAATGTAAAAATGTAAATAAAAAAATCATGTTATAAAGTGTCGCCATTGGGTGGCTGCTTTTATCTGTAAATACTCAAGTTATAAATATTTCCGCATGCATGCTTATTGTAATATATAAATTACAGATTGTACGCATATAATAAAAAAAGTTAAAAAAAAAATATTTACGTAATATATTGATTTTTTGTTTGTTGATTGAATTTATGTTTAGTATGGTTTCCGTTTGAATTTCTTTTAAAATATGAATTACTTGATAAATATTAGCATGTGGATGATAAAACTGTGAGTTAATGAGTAAATACGAGTATTATAAAAATTATTGTATACGTAGGTATGTTACTTCCCTATTATTCAATAATTTATAAATTCGCCTAAACGATCGGTTAATTTCTCGCCCAAATGATATATACTTTACTCGAGTAAATTTTGGGTTATTCGCCCAAATGAATGACGCCCTAATATACTCTATCGGGGAAAAAAAAAAAAACGCATGACGATTGGCCGAGTTGTTCGGAGACTACCAGGGCCCAACAAAATAATACCATTTCACGTTTGTATAATACAATATATTATATTACACACCTTGGCTGATTTGTATCGTTGCGTTTGAAATGCGGTCTGATCCTATTCATATTCTACACTTTTGCTTCGGCGTCCGTCGACGTTTTTTCCACGAAAGGACGAGACCGTAAACATATTATGGAAGCTCTTCAAATTGTTACTATGGTACAAGTGTGGGACATTGTGTCGTCCGCCCTCCTCGAGTACGTCATATTTTCACACCAGAAACAGCAGGTATTCGTTTCATGCACTGTGCACCAATCTCTAGGATTTATGTCTTTGTCAAAGTGCCTCCAGCCGATGGCTACGGCAGTCAAACCGTATTTTTTTCTCACGTTCGGAGGCGGCAGATAAATCGATTTTCTATAATTTTTTCGTAACGCGATCGTTGACATTTTCTAATGAAATCGGACCGAAATTCAAATCAAGCTTTAGACGCCAACTCGATTAGGTTAGGTATGTAGGTATAAATCTACGACGAGGTGAACTAATAAAAACATTGCAATCAATCATTATCGTTGTTTCAGATTTAGTTTTTACATTTTTCCCGTCCGTCGTGCAATCAACATATTATATCTATAACACGCGGGTCACCCGAGTAGCTACGGATAAAATATCAAACCGCGGTACGCGTATATTACGGACGAGTACCCACTACAATACGTGTAGTTGATCAATGTAAAATTGAAATAGTTCGAGTTATGGGTGTTATAGTGACGTGTTGATTGCATTTTTTAGCAGAATAATTTCGATATCCATTAAAAATGATTGCGCAGTTTAATATTTTCGTAGGAAAATGTATTAAAACATTTCTCATTGAGTAAACAACATCGTTTTAGTGTGATAATTGCACTTTTAATTATTTGTTCACTTCTTTTACGTGATGCGATAAAATGGAAATTAATAATCGGGTATTCTTATACACAAACTAAGGTCTCGGTGAACGGCACGTACTATTGTGAAAAAAAAAAATAATGATTAAATACTATTATTTTAATGATCGGCTATTGAACTCGGAACGTACATTAAAAATAAATAAAATAGTCATAAAAAATGAACGTTTTTAATCATTTTGAATCGTACCGAAAAATGTTATTAATTATGTACGACGAAATCGCATTTATCACCCTGAAAATTAATTTAGGCTTCCCTTTGAGCGCGTCTACTTTCTTTGTTCTGCCGCAATACGGTATACGTGTCGTTTACAATAGAACAGTGGATACTTCCTGTCTCGCGCGGTGCATCACTTCCGTTTCGTAATGCTCTTCTTGACCACGATCCTGGAACGAGGATAATATCGTACGTGAAATATTAAAACCATTTATCCGAACACGGACGAGCTACACACAATAACAATAATAATAATCGTTATAATAATATTGTAAAAATACAACGGCGGCCGACGGGTAATAATTATCGTTCTCCGGTACGGTCGTTATTATAACGCAAAATTATTAAAGTGATTTACGCCAGTACTAATAATGATCATAATTATAACGACGGAGCCAGCGAGAATTCATAAACATCCATTCCGTTCGTGTACGAACAATTGGGTTTAGTTGCGTGGAAGCGTCGGAAAAACATATTGTTAATCAATCATACTTAAAGTTATTCTTTTCGCCAAATTAACCTTTCTCCGTCAACTGTTCGTGGATCTGACCCCTGTAAAGTTATTTCGCAGTATACGCGTATATACATCACGTGGCGGCTGTTCCGCTGCGCGAATCAGTAAACACTCGGGAAAAACCGAAAACCAGAGGAACGTTTGTGTACGAAATATCATGTACCGCAACGCGTGCTTACAACATAATACACGGTGTTTCAAAAGTTTTCATCCGATAACGAACCGATATAGTTCGGCAACGGTTAATCGCAGGTTAATAACCAATGTATTAATGAAAAGATTAGAAAACCAAGTTTTTCTTAAGTTATCTAGTTGATAAATTTTTCACTGTAATGGTTAGTGAAATACTGAACTAGGAACCGTTAGTTTGTTTCGTTATGGCGACTCCGCAACAGAAAGCGTTTCGCGTGCTAAGTATCGATAAGTGCGAGTCGGCAATTACCGCTCAGCGTGATCTTCGAAGAACTTATAGAAATGAAGCTCCAACTGCTCAAAGCATTCGACGTTGGCACCAGACGTTCCAAGAAAGTGGTTGTCTGTGTGCACAGAAACGCTCAGGTCGACCTCGTACCTCCGACGAAAACATCGAGCTAGTTCGTGCAGGAGGGAGCTAGATCTCCCACATTCGACCGTTTGGCGTGTTATACGACGTAAACAGAGGAAGTGTATGTAACCTACCATTACCTACAAACTTGGAAGAGCTTAAAATCAGAATCAAAGATGCTGTCAATGCCGTGACACCAGATATGATGAGCAACGTAAGGGAAGAATTTGATTACCGTTTAGATGTATGTCGGGCGGCTGGTGGGGGTCATATTGAACATTTGTAATCAAAGTAAATAAAAAATGACTGTTTTAAGAATATATTTTACTTTATTTCACCCTTATATCTTCATTTTTAATATGAATATAAATTTTTGAAATCGGATGAAGACTTGATACACCGTGTATTAAGCAACAACGCGATATTACGTGTAGAATACAATTTTCGCAGGAGTTGTGCCCAAAGGAAATGTTGCGCGGTGGTGAAGAAGAATCGTTTCGAACCCGCCGTTGCGGTGCCCACACAAACGTTTCGATTAAACCCGCCCTGATGATGGTACTGTTGTGAATTGTACACGTTAATAGTGCACATAATACACCTACATCATGTAATACGTTCCGTGTACGTTTTGCGACGACTACGTGATGTTTGCACTTATTGCATTGCACTCTTTAGACCCATCCGACGGTTCCGAGTTCAAAATCGTCGTGATATTAATATTTCACTTGCCCGCCGTAGCGCGGCGAAGGGAGATTTAATCTGAAGATTTCAACGGCTTAAGTTTCGAGTCGAACGTGAAGTTTTTTCGATTTTTCTCGCTACGCCCGTACCAATAACGATACTTATTATCATATCGCTTGCGGCTAGTCTGCGGTGCGAATGAACTCTGCGACGAACGGAACCCGGAAGAGCGTTTGAGCACACAAAATATAATAATATTTACTCCGTCGTACGGGGTAGAAAAATACAAGATAGTACGTTCAATAAACTCTAAGCCAGAGGTATTCAAACTTTTTCATCCCAAGGCTCCTTTGAGTCTTCACAAAATGTTGATGGCTCCCAAATTATAAATGACAAAAAAATCAATGTTTATATGAATATTATTTATATTTTATAATTTATAATTTATACTAATTATTTTTTTACCATATTAAATGTATGAAAAAATTATAAACGTTTTTCGTAAAAATATTTATTGGTTTTCAATTATATGAAGCGGCTCCCTTCGACAACTCCCGCGACGCTCCTGGGAGCCGCGACGCACAGTAAAAATGCCTCTGCTATAAGCCAAAGTCATAAGGTAGACACGGAGGTGAACAGAACGTATCGATTAATAAACCCGTCCGATGATGTCTGTTTTGTATGTTTTGCGATGACGTGTCAAACGCGGCGCGGTACTGCGCGAACTGTAGTTTTGAAAATTTTTCGCTCGGATGCTGTTGTAGTGATGTTACAAAAAAATATTGTTTTGAAATATTTCGTCGTTTCTAAATTCAAAACACTCGTACTAGTGCGGTGCGGTGAATTTGATCCGAAGATTTCAACGGTTTTGAGTGTGCAAGTCAAATGACATTCGTTCTGTAAATTGTTAACCCGTAATAATATCGATTTAATGGTCAAGCGAGTTTTGGCGTAATGCGTGTTTTTATTACCGGCACAAATTATATTTTATCGAGTCGAAACGAAAATCGGTCAAAGTCATCATAACAATATCCAGAACAAAAGACAACGCAATAACGATAATTCTTTCCGAATCCTATAATCTAAAATATACGAGTGTTGTGTTGCTAGAGGAAAAAAATATACGAAACGGAAAAAAAATTAATCTCTATCAGTTTTGAAGTCGAAAAAATAGAACCATTGTTCGTGACTTTTTTGTTAAAAAAACACACACCCGCACACATAAATGTATATATATATATAACAATAATAATAGAAATAACATGGAACACGTAGCATTTTGCGGGAAATTAATGTATGTTTTGACTCGACGATGCTATTATTCTTCCTCGCTTTTATGTTTGTATTTGTTCGGAAAATATAGAAAGTCTATTGCGAAAACATTATTATTAAAAACAAACAAATTGCCCTGCGCAACATGATCAAGCGATTATAATATTTTATACCAGTGTTTCCCAATTGGTGGTCCGCGGACCTCCAGTGGTCCACGTGTTGTTGTTAGGGGATCCGCGGCTGTGCACTGTGTAGTGCTGAAAACAATTTTTATTTTAGTAAAATTATTAAAGTCGTAGTCGTTTGAAGTTCCAGGTATTTTGGGACTATCAGTACTGAAACTCGATTATAAGTGTTACACATGTTAAATCAAAAAAATATCTTTATACTATATATTTAGAGATAATCTGTGTTTATATTATTACAAAAAGGTACTTGTTTAAAATTAAAATAAATCATAAACATTTTTTTTTCATTTTTATAATTAAACAAAATTGAAAAGTAAGTATTCACAAATAAAGGGTCCCCCGACCAATTTAAATTTTAGCTAGGGGTCCGTGGCTTCATACTAATTGGGAACCACTGTTCTATACTTCGACGTGTTCAGTGGACGCCGCTCATAAGGCCCGCGGATGTTAAGGTTCATGGCTAGAACACGGATTTATGTGCGATTGCAGGTTTCTTTTTTTTTAACGGTACAAAAAGTGGCTGTTTACAGGCAACACGTTTAAATTGTAGTCAATAGATTCAAAGTACAACGTTTCATTTTCAATGTTTTGCAAATTTTTAAATTTTTTGACACGTACGTCATATTTCTGTATTTTACGATTTCTCGTTGATTATAGATGGTTATTATATATTCATATTGTTATTACTTTGGTTATATTTACAGTTATTGGTGTACAAACCTACCTACGTGCTACACACCCAAATGTTTTACCCACTTATCTTATTTTAGTACAATATTATAATTGCAGTTGATATTGCTTTTGAGATAAAAAACATGTTTAAAATACCATACGAAATGAATCGTATGAACTTTTTTTGTAAATATGTTAAAAATAATGAAAATAAAATAGCATTTATTTTTTTCTGTCAAAGTACCTTTACTTTTACTTTTTCAAAGGGTAGGTTCATAAAAAACGAACACAAATATCAAACTTTTTAAAAAATAATAATTTATGTCTAAAATTTGTAAAATTAAAATAGCAAAATAAAATCAATATTCACATTGAAGTGTTTTATTTTTTTCGTTTTTTTTCCTCACTTCGCCTATGAGGTTCATTTGGCTATAAAAAACTCACTCTGTGATGCCTGTGGAGTTGCCCCATTCCCCCGCACCAACTGACGCATCTCAATCGTTCCGAATAAATTATAAGTTCGAGCACTTTATTTGAACGTACGTGTAAGTTCATTAACGAAATGTGTGAATTCACAATGTAGAAGTTATCAAACGATTTGAATGGTACGGGTGAGGGGTAGGTAACTTCATAGGCGTCACAAGTGAGTCTTATAGGCGGCGTTCAATGTATACATAGATCTTCGAACCGCGGGCAGTTTTGAAATGTTTCGGTGCCGTGGAAAATTGTAGACGGACGCAAACGAAATAATTTCACAATGCAGCGCGTACGATAATCATAAATTCATAACGTTTCCGTGTTGTCAGCGGACGGTGTATTATAATCGATGCGTGGTACGAACGCGTCCGGAAGACAAAACCCGCGTACCTACCGCAACGACAGATATCGAATACAACGAGTTCATTTTCACCGTTTCGTTGTGCGACGAGACGTGTCGTCGGTCGAAGAAAATCGTTGAAAAACAAACGAAACCGTGTACACCTGAATGACTTCCTCCGTGTACCATCAGTGGCGTATCAGTGGTGTATTTACGGGCGGCATACGAGGACATACAATTTTTGTTTGAAAAACAATTTTGAAAGAAGTGCTACCATTAGATGGATATGAGCCCGTTGCTCGTGCCCAACTTTTCATCGTACAAATATTTTTCCCGTCGTAATACGCTGAGTTTCGGAAGTTTATTGATGATTGTGATACCGGTGACTTTGTCTATAATTCACTATCATAATTACATTATTGGAAATTCAGGGCACCCCGTCACTGAAACATGTTTTGAATACGACAGCAAGTGGCGTGCATTTCTCTGCATCTGTTTACGTCACCATAGTACCTTTGATGCTCAAGTATGAGTGCAATACATTTTTCTGATTTTCAATTCTTTATTAATTGTCCCTCGTCTCAACATGGACATAAAAGCTTGTATTTTTGTAACATAAAAAATAAACCAAATAATCTACCCCGGTTGTGGTGACCATTTCTGGAGGAGGAGGACTTCATCGAAATATCGCTTCAATGCTTGGTGAAATGTCTGAATACGCCACTGGTGCGTGTGCTGTATTTAGTATAGTAGCAGTAGGCAGAGACGCGGTGAATTTGAAAATGTTCAGAGGCAAGTCAAAGTATTCCAACTATAAGCCCAAGCTTGTGTATTACGTTCAAGCTCAACTGACGACAGAGTATAACCACCCCTGTAAGGTATTAGGCAATATTGCTTCTGAGAAAAACAGTTTGCCATACACGCCCCACGGCGGGACCCTAGGAGGAGCAGCGGCCGATCGTTTATCGTATGAGCGACGTAAAATGAATGGTAAATTATTTTGAGCGCACGACACGTGATTTGTTCTTCCCCCCGTATCTTAACGACGAAGTTTCGAATTCGTCATATTCCGGAAACGTATACGGGATCATCGGTGTCTTGACGGTGTTTCTTCCGCCGCGTAGCATAGAGTTACGGCGACGTTAGAGTTCCACTTCCGGGCTAATAAACTTTTCCACGTTCACAATGTACATTCACTTGCACGCCGTCCGTTCGTCGGTCATTTCGGTCCCGAGCTCTCGAATCGATCACCATAAGGACGCGGCATCCGTCTCATGAAGAGCTTTCATACAACCGCACGCACGCACGCAATGCACGTTTCGCGAAGTCATGTAATGCGACAGTGTACGACGTGGTACTATCGGTCTTGACGGTGGATGGCCTTTGCGGACGGCGGAAAGACATCACAACAAGTCCTGTTAATTACTTCACGGTTTCCCAAACTGTACATCTGAAACTAGCGAAACTGTACGATCGCATACGATGCTTGACTTTGGGAACGACACACCGAGCGGAGTTCATTAAACAGTTCAGCTCACTAGGTTTCTAAATGGAACATCAATACGCATGGTCAGGACTCGGGGACCGCTTAATTTTAATACATGTTTGACTTTGTGCCTAAGGTCGTTCTTCGCATTTTTTCCAAGTCGCTCACTGATTATTCGCACTTCAAATTGCCTATACACGGATTGTAGATCTAAATTAGTGGACAGAGAAATACGCGCGTGAAAAATGTCACGCTCCTGGACCAAAAGCTCCTTTGGTGCCTATAATGATTCGGCCCTGATAACATTCATCCCGTATCGTGCGTACCTACTAGCGTGATTAAATTAGCGTATACCTATATCACACACGGATGCGAAATTCACAAACGCAAAGATTTTCGCCCGGAATAAAACCAAGTTGACTGTGGAAAAAACGCGAGGGATTTCGGAATGGAAGAAAAAAAAACAAAAAGCATTCATGAGGAAAGCGTTAAATTGTATCGAAAAAAAATTCTATTATTACAAATTATGATAATTTCTTTTTTCGATTTAGATAATTAGTTTACATTTGGAAATTTTTCTACTATAATATATATATAGATCACCGAGGTCCCTGCGTGATCTACCTAATCAATCATATTAGAGTCTAATAATTGATTACGTGTATCGATTGCATTGCCCGAGTCACGGTCAAATATGTCTTACTATTTAGATGGACAACGATCCCTTAAAGTTTGTTTTCAAATACACGGAGAAAATTAATAACAAACATCGGACGATGGTATAAAACTTATGAAGACGAGTTTGAATAATTATGTGTATGATGCAATGGTGTTCGGTACTACTCGTATATGTACTCGTATTTGTGTTTTTTTTTTTTTCATTTTGTAATAAGAAAGTGAGTTACGATTATATTTTAAACATTTAAACGCCCTGTAGTAGTATTATGTTGACCTTATCAACTATAATACGATGAAAACAAATTAAATGATTGATAAGTCTGCACGGAACATTCGGAACACTTCTCTGTATGCTCAGTGGTCGAATAAACTGTTAAAAGTCTGTCTTTGTGAACACATAAACATCAAGGACAAGAAATATCATATCGTGTTCGATACTATGGTATATTTAGTATTATAGATTAACATTACAAGATATATAATTTAATTTTCAGATTTGTTATTTCATAATTAAATGAAAAATAATAGTGAACTCAAAAATGATTTGCTAATTTTCAAAATTGAACGATTTGCTTATTATTTGCATTATTCAGAACTGGTTTGGAGTGGGTCAGATAAAGTGGGTGGTCTGGGCAAACATTTGAAAAATATTCGCCAGAAACACAAGAATGTATTTGCTAATTATTTGCTATTTTTTGGCACTGGCTTGGAGTCGATCGGACCATAAGTGGATGGCCTTCTTGAAATTGACCCAATTATTTAAATTTAGTTGTAAAAATCGTAAAAAAGATTTGCTAATTTTGGAAACCGATTTGCTATTACATAGTATCTGCTAATTATTTGCTATATCTTGACAATAATTTAGTCAAAAAATTACTATGCGGGTGGGCCAAGTTCGTATGGACATATACATAGTATATATAAACTAAAATATTATACGATCTGATACCGGAGCGTCGTGAAAATTAATTTTTAGTCTTACGATACGCTGATATTAATTCGGCGACGCGAGTGCAGGATAGAAATCAGTCGACCATTTCGACACAAACGAAACGATAATCCTAACCATTGCCGGAACACCGCGAACACCGCTGTAATCATATTTAAACGATATAGGTGCCGCGTTCTCGGTTCTGAAAGAGGTTTATAAGACCGTAATCCGTGTATCGCCAACACGATAATACCTACGTAATATAAAGCGCTCATTCGATCCAAAGTTATCGTGTTTGACCGCACACGACGAAAAATAATACCGAGTTTGAAATCGAACCGCTATTCCAATATATTATTTAATATGCTCGGGGATCGCTTGTACGCGAGATTCGCTGGAAATCGATAAAATTAAATCTCCGACGAAAAAAAATTTTTATAAAATAAAAAAAAAACCCATTATCATAATTTATTGTGTTTCCGATAGGATTTATTTTATTTGCGTTTCATTACGTTTGGTTTCGGGTTTAGTCCGGTATTCATCTGCAGCAGTATACCATAATCGTACTATGTGCTATACGATCACATATTGTACTACGAATTCAACATTATTTTATTTTTTCGACGAATCACTATTATAGCTCTATACGCCATGTTACTGTCATACGCACCAAGGTATTATAAACTTTTCGAAAATGGTACATGCGAATAGTACAATATGTGATGCTACATACAATATGATATGGTTCGCGTATCGGTCGGTATAATAACTAATGAATATTTGAAATGTATGTACGCTTCGTGGTATTGAAGTTCATTAAAATTTAAAATTAAATGTTTGTATTGAGATATATTTAGATATAGAGATAGATTATATATTATATTATAGACATATTTTTTTATTGAGCACCCCTATTTATGTTATTCAAAGCCAATAACAACAATCAGTACGTTTGATAAAATCCATTCGATAAATGTAATTAATCATTTTCTCATCCGAGCAATAAGAACGCCTAAAACAAATAAAATCAATAAACTCAGCTGAGATGTTACATACATATTTTGTGTTTAGTTTATTTCACCAAAGCAATCGCATTAGGTACTCTTGTTTTATTTTTTCTTCGTATTTTATACTCGTGTCAAAACTTTGACTGGACGTATATTGGTAATTCGATTAATGCAGATTTTCGCCAAATAATTATGATTGACTTGTTATTCTTACTCCCTCCCTCACCACTCCGCACATGTATAGGTATACCTATCATATATATTATGTACATTTACCAGATTAAACACATTTATTTTAACAGAATATACAAACTAAACGTAAACAAATATTTAAATAATATAAATCTAAAATAAACGTCAGTAATTTGCGTTAAAACAGTACTGAATAAGATTTAGCATTGACCTTCCAGTGACGCTCTATATTATCTGTTACAAGAATGGTCGAGCGTTGTACATTTTACTACTGTTGTGATTATCGTACACGTAAAAAGTGTTAATACAGGCAGTAATAAATATAACCAATACGTTCTAATAATTGTTTTTGATGAAATTCATTAAAAAAAATTACAGCTTAAATATTATAATTATTTATTAAAAAAATCAACATGTCACAAATAATGCATAAAAAATGTAAAAATAAACTGTATATTAACGAGACAGGAACTTTGGATCGGGTAAAATGCGACCTCGGATTTTTACGAAGAAAAAAAATGAAAATATTTCTGCTTTAAATCTAGTAAAAATTCTGTAAAGGAAAATAAATTTTTATTTGGCATAATATAAATAAGGGAAAAAAATGCAGTCTGGTATCTATATAAACCTGATTTTTATAAACATTTGTGTAAAAACTATAACAGTTATTAGATTATTTTATGAGTCTTGTGACTATACTTTATTTTTGTTAAGAAATTGGAATAAACACACGCTATAATAATATTTAATAAATATATGGTATACCCTGAATAGACTGTAATAACGCATTAGTTTGTCACCCAAGGGGGAGATCATTTTTCTCGTACGCTTATTAATCTTAGCGGGAATTACTTTTCAATGTCAATCACGATGTCATTCATACTCTCTCAAGACAATATCTGTACGAATCGTATACGATATTACATCAAATCAATATGAATAAACTGAAAGGTAACACACCTACGAGTTTAAGCGGAATAGGGGTGGTATTGTTTTAAAAAACAAAAAAAAGATTATTTGGAAAACCGTTACGCGAACGACTATATGTTATGGCGTCGAAAGAGATACGCGCGTATATCTCGAAAAGTCTGCTCACCGTTTTAATCGTCTTACCGCAAAAGCATAATGGTACTCGGTGAAAACCGTTAAGTTTGTTTTTCGACACCGTTGAAATATAATACAATAAGGTGCGCCTCGGAAATAGTCTCCCGACTTGACAAGTTGATCGCGGCGTGGCGAGAACACGCGTGTAATAACGTTATTTTTCGTCTGCACACCGATATATATCGGTTAGGTTAGGTTAGATACCGTGGTATGCGCTTGTTTTTAACAGTACGGTCGCGCGACGACGGGGTTTTTTCGTACACATCATATTGTTGTGTTCCCGTCGGCTTGACTCCGCTAAGCCCGGGCGATAGTTTGTACATAGGCGTTGACGCCGACCCGTTTCATTCGAGATTGTGTAGTTTCCGCGGTGAGCACGAACGATTCAACACGTCCGGTGTCACTTTTTTCCCCAGCAGACCGAAAGTCCTTTCGTTTCACGTATCACGTCTATCTCGGTCGGTTCGTCTCGTGCGAACGGGTGAAAATTAACGCGACACTGTGCGCGCCTGCTCGTCCAATAGGTACATCTACGGTCATCGAAACGATCGTCGTCTCGCCCGCAACGTTTACGGAAAAATACGAAAAATGTATTGGCACGCGAATCAGAAACACGTCGTGCATGTTTTCCCCCTTACCCCTACCCACCCCCCCCCAAAAAAAAAAAAAAAACCAGAAAGCAGCGGTAAACACTCGTCATACCGTGCTCGCATTGATCGTCTCACGTTGTGCCGTCTGCAAGTCGAAATCAGTCCCGAGCACACACGCGTATCCTGTACGCGTGTATTATTTTCAACGGTATACGTTTCGCTACCCTTTTACATATGACCGGAAGAATAATGGAAAATATTGTGCGACACAATTACAGCGTATAACTACCAACATACAAATATACATTGTAACATTTATGTAGAACCTACACAATTTAATATAAATTATTAAATATTTGTTTTTTTCTTTTTTCTTTTAGATTATTGTAATAAGAAAATTAAAAGATATTATTACCATCAAAATGCTTATGAGCATTGATTTTCAATAGTTTATGGTAAATTGTATCATTGGAAGTCTCATAAGGGCCCGGACAAACATTTAAGTACAGAGACCCAGAATTTTATGTGTGGGCCCCGCTCAATTGACTGCTGTTTTAGTCTGATAGAATATCATAATATGTATATGAACACATGTACAAATATACACTTATTGTGGACTCGTTTCGATATGAACCGATTTTGTCGTCTCTCTTTTACAATAATTCGATATAAATATATTTGCATATAAAAGGTCAGTGTGGTCCGCGTCCCGAATTAAGTTTCAGCCATTGCTAACCGCGTTCAGAGAAGTAACGATCTGTGACGTGTGTGCTGCGTCATCCGGTCAAACCGCTGTCATCGTCATCAACACTGCGACCGAGTGGGCAAACACCAATAACAACAATTCGATAACATCTAATTTTCATTGCGCTCGATCGCTGACAACAATATTATCGCCACTGACCGTATCAGCTCATGCTTTTTCTACCCTTTTTTATTTTCCTCGTCCACCGATTGTTGCGCCCGAATGCTGCAAACATAGACTAACACTGTACACTATATATTTTAAACGATAATGTTGTGATGAAATAAAAATACTATACACGTCAGTGTTAAACGTCAACAAACCAAGGACATCTGTGTAGAGGGATTTGAAAATGTCGTATTAATCGTGTGCATTTGTCACTCCATCCGGTGATAGAACCCGTAAGTGGGAGGGGTTTATTTCACACCCTGCATGATCGCCGCTTGTTTCTACGCTTTGTTTTCAAATAGGTAGTGTATTGTTTTAGTATTCATATTTGACAGTCCTAATCCTGAAAAAATGTTTAACCTGGCCAGCAATTTCATTTTGTAGTCACTCTTAAGCCAGTAAAATTGTAAAAGGACCACACATATACATATTTCATGGAGCGAAAAAGTGTTGTGTTTTTTTACAGGTAAAAAGGTAAAACGGGCGCAATCGTGTTTCACCGATTAATCGACACAGTGGTTAAACAGTTGCTGAATATCATATGTGTATACCTAATATATATATATATATCTGTCCACAACTCTGCGTGAGTATACCGTGGAGTGGGCGAATATCAAAACTTGAAATTTCCAAAACATACAATAATTGTCAATACAATCGCATAACACTGTGTGATAAAACTCCATATTAGTACGTTTGGTCATGTTCGTTACGCAGCATGACGATGACTCAATTTCTACCCAGACTGCAGAGTACAGCTACTAATTGTTTTAGTTATTATTAGTCGAGTAATATAATTACTGTCAGCCGTATTCGTACTTTGTAGTGTACTGTCACCGTGATATTATATTTACATGATACCTACTCTAGTACTCTACTCGTATAATATATTATACATACAGTAAGTTCCCGTTACAACGAACTCCAAGGGACCGAATTTTGTTTTCGTTGTAACGAAATTTCAAAAATTCGAACGAAAAAAAATGTAAAAACATTATGTAATTCAAATTGTATTAATTTAGTTTTTATTATAATACATATTAATTCCCAACAGTTAGTTATCGTTGATTGACTGAAATCATCCCAAGCTCCGCATATCCATTCGATAGCTTCCTTCACATTGCATTTTCTTTGGATATTTTTCTTCAAATCACTAACGTGTGAGCTTTATGAAAATGTATTGACTGATTGTATCACGTTATCGAATGACGTGGAATAACACGGTCACACATAATGACAATTTAATGACTTGACTATCTCATAAAATTGTATACTTGTTATCTTTAGATTAAATTAGAAGGGAAAATATATTTTAACATGTACAAATAGTTTGTTATATCGGGATTTTTAAAAATCAATAATTTCGTTATATTGAGATTCATTTAACATTGTTTTAATAGCTTTTCGGTAGGGGACCACTATGACTTTCGTTATAACGGGATTCTTCGTTGTATCGGTATTCTTTTTAACGGGAACTTACTGTATATAAATATTGCACGAATGGACCCACTAGTTCATTCCGCTTGTTCGTCAGATATTCTAACACATGGACGCACACGCACGCACACTTATTCATCTCATATTTCTAAATTGCAATACCTCCATCGAACACCTCCGTCAACAAACACGTTGAAAGAGACGGTCTTGTTTCCAGCGACACCAGAGAGCATCCAACTCCGTACGACTACGTAACCGCATTTTCATTATTGCTGTAGACTCGTGGGATACACTGTGTAAGTTGTCCAACAACAGTCCGAAAATGCATTTAACTATAAAACTCAAATCAATAGTCATTATATATTCCGAAGATCCAAATTACATTTCGCTCCCAATCTTTTCTTAATTTAAAGGGCCTAAAATCCCCCCTGAACATATTATACGTAACGGCTGGCCCCATTACGGTACGTTCGCGAAGTAATACGAAATACGATCATTACGAGTACATTTTTATTTTTCTCTAGTATTGGTCACGAAAGCAACTATAAATTACCTGGTATCTAAATTATTATTAACTCGGATTACAAACACGCAGTTGAACCTCGTTAACGCTCGATTCAACGAACCTGCAAGGAAACGCGCATTTTTATTAAGTTTTAATATTTATTGATAATTCGAAGTACCCACGGCAAACTTCTACGGACCGAAACAAAATCGCTTGTTAGTTTCGCAGTACACGGCTATATGGCGTATCCAAGAAGTCTTGCCGTAAGCTAAATTTCTATTGATTTTATATACTTTTATCGATAAGCGCAGCGACGCACGCCGACACGGAATGCGCGTAGAAGGGTGGCGGCGCGGTAGCAGAAAATGCTATCGTTTTTGATCCTAAACGTTTTGCGTAGTAGGGTAGTAAATACTGGAATTCGACAATATCAGTCAACGTTTTGAGTTTTAAATATGAGTTTTTAAAACGTCACCGGGGAATCATAACTAAGTTTAACAAAATATATTCCGAATCTCACAGGTGATACCGCGGTGATATCGAAGAGTAAATTTGCATATTATTGGTAAATGGTAATATAACCTTGCGTACAAAACACAATTTGTCTGTTTGCGTACATGCCCACGCTGGTTTTGTCTCTCGATTCACATCTGATTTTCATCTGATATTCGCCTCCCCTACCCCCTCGCCACCCTGTCTACACCGGATAATCTTTCCGAGCGGAGATACCGGCTGTACTTGTGCGCTAAACGTACACGTGATTAGAATTTGATAAAACAAAAAACCCTAGTCTATTTATTCTTCCCGCTTATTGCACGATACGCATAAACTGAAAATAAGTTCGAACGTTTATGGCGACGCAATCCAAAGAAACTTGAATAAAATATAAAAATATATACCTATTCAGCAGACTGCTGGTGCTGCGTTGACTCATTCCGCGTTCCGTCCGGCGATTGTAAACTGCGCCCAAAATACAGGTAAACACAAAATCACACAATATGTAAACTGCGCCCGAGTTTTTATCAAGAGTAAAAAGGTGACATGTAAACTGCGCCCGGGTAAAATTACAGGTAAAATACTTAATTCGTTACAGCCATATAATTTGAATAATTAAAAATAAAATATAATTTAAAAAATTAAAATAATTATAAATATTACAAATAAGAACATATGGTGGATACATATTCATCAATTGGAATTTGACTACTATTATATTTATTAATTAAATTTTCTAACTTTTCGCGTTATTTTTTTGTTTTAGAGTTTTGGAATTTAAACGGTTCATTTATACTATTTAGTTTAATGTCTACTTCTATTTGAATTTCTTTTAACTTTTCTATGAACATGAAAATATTTTGATGAGTTGTATAAAAGCTGGAAATAAAGTGAGAATGAAATGACTCGCATGCATTTGTGGTTAAAGTTGGCTCTGCTGATGCTTGAGCCCATACTTCAGGCGGATACTGAGCTTCTTCACTTATATATACGTCTACCAAATAATCCGCAAATCGTGTCACTCTTTCGTCGTCAGGCTTTGATTTCATTAAATAATTGACAAAATACTCAGATACACTTTCTGGACTTAGAAATGGTAAACCGTAACAATACACTAACCACCTTCTAATATCACTATTTTTATCTTTATAGTCATTACTTAAACCATTTTGTTGGATACTTCTATTCCAAGACTGTGCTAAATGAAAGCGACATCCGTGTATCTTTATCTGAGGCCAAACAGTATTACATGCTAAATGAATAGATTTTTCAAAATCTATTACAACATCGGATGGTGATATAATAATATTATTTTGGAAACTATATTCACAAATAGATTTTAAGCAATCAGTATATGATATTGTACTTTTATCGGAGAGTAAACATAATATGTTTACTCTCCGATAAAAGTACATATTACATATTATGGCGAGTTGTATTTAATAGCCGTTGATAAAACCATGTATTGTAAACATTTGTGTGAAGTATTTAGGGCAGTATGAAAATGTACCATCCATGAACAACCATTTTGATAGTGCAAGACCTTTTAAATTAGAAATTCAACTGAAAACAATATATTTCAACTCCTTGTTGTTTATTAATAAAAATAATTCATCTCTATTTGTTTGAACACCGCGTTCATCAAGAAGTAATTTAATTTCTTCAATTGATTTAGGGAATGGAGGAAATATCTTTCTTCTAGCATTATATATGTTTCTTTTAATATTACGTACATCACTTGTAACTGTTCCGTTGGTATATTTTTAATACCATTACAAAATATTTTACTAGGTTTAGTGCATATATATTCAGTCGCCTTGCGTTTTACGATACTAGTCACGAATTGTTTTTGAAGGTTTTGATCACTTAATGATTCGTGGTTATGGTTTAAACTTTGTTCAGTGATTCTGTCGTCATCACCTATCGTTTTTAAAAATGCTCTACAAGTTTTGACCGTACATCGCCACTTAACCTCACCCGAACTTAGAGGCCGATTAATTTTACGAAACTAAAAATTAGAAATAATTTTCAAACATTTTTCGCGCTGCGATATGAATTGTTCGGCCATCGTGACTTTACAGATTAAAATTAATACGATACTAAAATAGGTTCGGTACTAGCAGTTTACAATCGCCGCCGGAAGGTAACCATCAATGTCGTATTACTGCAATATAGATATTCGATAACGTGATGGTATTTCTTGACGAAAATAAAATGTCTGTGATATACTTGAAAAAGTACACAATCGTCAAACATAGAGACTTTGATAAGTGAAAATTTTATAAGTAAATAAGTCGGCGCAGTTTAAATTATATCTTTTTAACATAGATAACATTTCGGGCGCAGTTTACACTATACCTTTTCAACTAAGATAAAAATTCGGGCGCAGTTTACAAAAAAAAGGTCATTTGGGCGCAGTTTACGTATGGCCGTTCCGTCAACTGTGGGTGGAACTGTTTTAGCGGAGGATTGTTATCAGCTGCTAGATTGGCACATCTTAAAATATTTCTAATCGGAAATATTGCTCTGTATAACAGAAATAAATCTTACGGACACAGCTGGTGGCACCGGGATAACAACATTTTTTATTTCCCCCCCCCCACTTACTAAGTTCAGTTTATTCGTAAAATCTAATGAACAAACTGATTCAATCATTTAAAAACGGATATTGTCGTTTTGTATTTAGATTTTAGATTAATGTTTACAACAATATTATATGCTACACACACACACACACATACACACGCACAATCATAAATATAAAAGCTTTATGAGGGACCGTTATCCATCAATAGTTAAATTAAGGAAAATTACCTACGGTAAAAACGTAAGAAATTATTTCTAATTCTAACCATAAGGTCGTAATAAACTATACACCACTTAGTATAATTATGATGGTATGATAAGTACACAAATGCATGTATCGTGAAAAATTTGCCAAAAATCATTATGTGGACATAAACTTTATAAGTGAGTACTTATAGTTAAGAACTTACCCTGTTGTCTATATAGCTATTTTTTAGGGAGTTTTATATATAAATATATTACTAGAATGATTTATCCTTATACGCATCGATAAAAACACGGACTTGTCTTGAAAACCGATAAAATAAAAATTCTATAAACATATTTCTGAACTTTTCATTTGAACTATTTTAATATTTAAAGTCAAAGCCCACGTAAATTTTCTGTACCAGGACGAAAGTGCCGAATTTACGTCAAACATTTTGTTATTGTAAAAACGTTATGTAATTTTTATATTTTTTTATTTGTCTTGAATATTTATAAACATGTAGTTACCACAATTATTTATCTTATTTATTCATACATAAATAATTTTTATAGAAATTAAAAATAATGATCGTAGGATTATAATTGATCTAAAAGCATGTGTATTTTTTGTAGAGTCTTATGAACATGTCATGTATAATTATCTTGTCATGATAAATATCAGTTGACGAAGAACAATCTTGATACGGTTTGACTTCTTAAAAAACTTGAAATACAAGGCTATGACTTGTTTGACGGATACATCGGCGTGACCAGAGTGTTAAATCATTCGGTGGCTGGTCAAACTCCTGTTGAGCCACCACTTTGGTCACTCACTTAGGTACTCGGATACTCGGGCTACCATACGATAGTATTTAGCTATTCGACATGGTAGTACGCCTTGCACCCGACATGTGATCGAGAGTCTGAAAAACATTAGTCGGGATATAAGTACTTCGGATCGGACCGGAAATATCTGAAAAAAAAAATAACGAATTTAACCTACGAGATTGGTCTGCTTTTCCTATTTAATTAGTCGATGTTTTTCCGGGAATTCGGTCCGACGACCGACGGAGTGGTTTCGGTTGTGATACGAGCTATGGACAGTTCGTCATCACGCGCTGCAATACTATAAAACATGACGGGTTACAGTAAAAATCATAGTAATGTATCGAAGTAAACGCAATACGCGTAGTTTGAATAACCCACGTGAAGATGTCCTCAACAATGGGTGTGCGTTATGAAAAGTGCAACTGTTCACAAGGCGAGTACAGTTGGTTTACCCGTATACCGCTGTGCGCAAAAAGGTTGTCGTCTCGTTTCCGGTACCTGCGCGCGCGAACCGGGGACACTCGAAATGATATATTACAAGTAAATACAGGCACTGTGCATGCTTCCGGCCCTTCCGGTCGTCGCCACGAACACGCATTATCTAAAGAAAAAAAAAAAAAGAAAAAAATGATGACACGAATGTGACGATTAAGTGCGTCTTGTCGACATTGTAAAACGTACATTATTTTTCTTACGATAATTGCGTGTTACACAACAGAGTATAATATATACTAGTTGTATACATTGAATAATAATAACACACAATATACCCCGCGTATCCCTCGCACCGGTCATCTGCGTGTCGTCTGCGTCTTCGGGGCAAATTAAACGGATTGCCTCGCGAAACTTACGCGAAAAATAACTGTACGTACATGTTTTGCGTCGCGTAATAAATACGAATTCCATTTGAGCGCGAATACAAACAAGATACGGCTTAGGTGTTATAATGTAGACCGGCGACGGGGATACGCGCGTCCGACCTAAAACACGAGTAGAGGTACATCACGTGGCATTATATAAAAACCATTTCGGTGCGAAATAATGCGCTCGGCGGAACACCTTTACACATCTCGTTGCATTATTCATGGAAAGTATTATGCACTATCGTAAATTATTATGTGCTAGACGTCCACGCGTTATTTTATAAGGTTTTTTTTTTCCTTTTCCTTCCAAGACTTTTATACGCGACTATGCCGTTCCGAAAACAAGACGTTTTGCCAGGCAACCCGTGCTACACATTCTAATAACATGTAAGCGTACACGTGCGCAGATGACGTACACGTTTGCGATTGAATTGCAACGACTCTACACGTAGAGTAGTGCACGGGTAATTGAAAATTCAACCGTTTATGCCGTCCGCGTGCACTACGACCCGCAACCACGTTATTACGCCGAAATGTGTAATTAGTGATCACTAGCAATGTTACCGTTGCACAAAGACCGCCAGGATACGTAACGGTACGAAAACTAAATAATAACGTGTAGTGCCTAACCGCGTCCTTTGTTCCATTAGGTCTCTTTCGATTCCGGTGGAGACGATATGATGATGATGAAAAACGGGTGACACATCCGCACAGGTCGGGTCATACTCCTCGGTCGGGTGAGATACGGGTAGGACGGGTGAATGATATCGGTGTATCGGTCTTTTAAACTTGAACCAATAACGTGCACCCGTAAAAACGATTCCAACATGTCTGGTGCATAGGTTTATATATTTGCTAAAGATGGTCTGTACGTTATAATAGTGGTAGAACCAAAGTTCTTAATGCGTCGTAGGTTGAACAATTAACGTTCGAAGTTTTGCATAAAAAAATATTTAAATAACGGAATATCTATTAAACGCTAATATTATTACTCAGTAAGTCTAGACGAGCAGGGGTTGGCAATAGGCGGCCCGCGGAGCGGAAATAACTGGACCGCCAAAAAGATTTTTCAATTTTATCATTCTCCAAAATGACGTTTTTAAAAAATAAATATCGTTCAAGATTAACTGCTATCCGCCTTGAAAACATTCAGCACATTAGTTCTTCACCAAGAATAACAAATTTTAAAAATCTGGCTCAAGACAAAAAATGTCATTTTTCTCGATAAACTTTTAACAATAAAATTGTGAAATTATTAGTATTATATTACATTTTTTATAGCTCCCGAACATTTTTTTTTTTCAAATTATCTGGACCGCCATAGAAATGAATTGCCGACCCTTGGATAGACTCTAGAGCAGCGGTCGGCAACTGGTGGACCGCAGAAAGCAAGACTCTTGACCCCGTCAACACGCATTGTACTTGATTATGTTATACGATGTTTGGCTCGACGTATGTTTGTGAGGAATCAGAAAAGTTAATTTTTTGAAAAACAAGTCTCGAACCAAATTAACAGATTCTCACCTAGGAGACACATCGCGAATAAGCTTTTCTCCACGAGTTACCGATTTCAAAAAACTGCCTATGGGAAATAAATGCAATTTTTCGCATTAGATTACTTGATTAAATATTATTATTATTATTACTATACGATATTATTTTTACTTACCTAATATTGTAATTTTTTAATATAAATTAACTGTAATAATTATATAATATTTTTTTAATTCCATACAGCTATTTTAAAAGTATAAACATTTGATAAAGATTCTTTCCACTGGACCTTATTTATTTATTATTTTAATCTTTAGGACTCCAGTAGAAATTACTTGCCGACCCCTAGTCTAGAGTCATGAGTACGATCAATATATTTCCTATAATTATAACCAAATACCTAGTATCGTTTAATAGAAATTCGTTTAAATGCCCGATTTCGTCAAAATGTCATTTTCTTACGCATATAAAACTTTGCCGTTATTTTTTTTTCAATTTTTTGATGTTGGCTGCAAAGAAAATTGTACGAACAATCTTGTACCTGTCCATGAAACATGAACGTGCAGTTTTCAAATGTCTTTAAATAACCTAGTCTAATGGAGTAGTACGTGAGAAAATACTAGACTGTGTCGGGTTCAAAACTCGATCTCGTTTGAAATTATTCACAAATTTTTTCTCCGTCCTACTCAATTATTCGGGAAACTGTTGAAAAACTCGAAAATGTACCAACTACATACAATTTTCCATCAAAGATCTCCCACGGTTGTGTGGATCGGAACAATCCCTCTGGTCGAAATCGTGTACACAGACATACAAAACGCTCACATCATGGTAAAACTGTTCGCTCGTTTCACCCAGAATCTAAAATAATAGGTAGTGGGACAGCTTAGTATAACTCGCATAAGTCGATCGCGATTTAGTACTTCGGAAGCACCATCAGGACGTTAGACTCCCGTTGTGTTTAAACGACCTTAACGATCGGTTTTATAACGAGATGGGTTTTTCTTTTTACGTGAATCGTCTCTCGGGGCGGGGTAGGGAAGAGGGATGTTGTCAAATTCCACGCGGCACACATACAAATTGTTATTGACATTTATTTGTATATTACGTGTACGATATATGTACCTACTTAGAATGACGTATTTATTTAGACAAATAGGACTGAGAAAAATATCCTGTTTTTAGATGAGTGGAGAAAGGGATTCAATGGCACAAAGAACTCTGATTTATATAGTTTGCCGTAGTTATATTAATAAAGACTATAATCGTAGTCTGTTAAGAACATGAGCTTAGATATTATGAAGTTTCTTTTATCTATTTATACACATTCATCCGTTTAAAAAAACGGAACAAAATGTACACTCGAGTTTAGTATTTGCGTGATATTATATTATTATAAAAACGTTTTCTCGTTCATGAAAATTTCCGAGAAATAAAGAATATTGTGTCGTTTTAATATGATGTACATTGAAGTCATAATTATATTATTCACTACTTTTCCGGGGTACAACGGCACCGGCTGAACACGCATTTCATTTTGATTTTCTTATAAAATATTTTAAACGAAAATAATGACATATCGCAACATTCGTATTCATGTGAGAATACAACGATTTGAAAATAGTACAGATCGAAACGATGACAATCATACTCACAAGGTTATTGCTGTAATTGAGATTGCATCGATTCCGATCTATTTCGTTTGAATACTCTGTCCCCAATTTTAATCTAACAGTATAGACAGAACAAAAAATCTATTCGTTTTGCAGTAGATTTTCTGCGGTTGCATTTTTGCTTGGTCCATAATATTAATGTGTATACTATACATATAATATATATATACACTTATAGAAGTATAACTTTTTAATAAATATAATTGATACGCGTCGTATAACAATTGCAAAGCTAAAATATGTAAAACTATAGAAAATAAACCAAGAAATGCTTTTAAGTAAGTTTTCTTTTAGTGGAATTTTTTTTTTTTTTTTGTTTAGAACCGGAAATTAAGTTATATTGTTCCCTTCAGTCACGTCGTTTAAATAGTTTCGAGGGGGCAAAGACGAGGGGAAATAAATTACCGACAATAGTAGTTCTTTTCCCCTACTAACGAACTCGATTACGACACGTTTCATTCACTGTTCACTTCGTAAAAATCTAAACAAAACTTATTGATTACCACACGTTGAAAATAATTTAATTGAACAAAAACCTTAAATAACTATATCTGTTTGAAAATGACAAATTTGGCTAATTTAGCCATCAGCTTTACGCATCAGAATTAATACTTGTAGTTAAGCCGTTCACAGTATTTTGAAAGTTTCAAGTCTTAGTCACGTTTTACTTAAGACGATTATCTTTTTAAATGAAAATATTCAAACCCCAAAAAATTAATTTTACACGTTCATTATATCGGCCCACTACAAAGTGATGATATCCATAATAATAATAATCTTAATTAAGTAAAAATAATACCAATTACACTATAAAATAAGACAAAGTATAAGTACAGTACATAACTGATTACAAACAAGTATGGTTTATATTAATTTAATTCAAAATAGCATAAAATATTTTATTCATCAAATCAAAGCAAAATACAGAGAAAATAAATTATATTTAATTTAATAAAGTAATACATCATTTTTATAGTTGCTTAATTAGCTCAAAAGTGATGAATGAAAATATCACAATTATTTATTGAATTAGAGGTAGATATTAATATACATATGACTATATGAGTAGGGGATGAAGACCAATAATATTTTTGTAAAATTAGAAAACTAAAATAAAGATTAAGTTCTGGCATTAGGTGAACTGATTCTCAAATTAGTACGATCAGATAATTAACTTCAATTTCTTTAAGCATCAAGTTAATTCAGAATAGTCCAATACATTATTTAATAATTTATACAACAATTTAAGTGTCTTATATATTTTATCTAAGGGGTATAATAGTAAGAAACCATGCAAAGCAACACCATAACCAAAATGAGTTGATCCTTTTACAATGCATTGATAGCATAAAAATTCTAAAAATTTGCTTTGAATTTTTGAGAGATATAGTAAATAAAAATATTCTAAGAATTAATTTTTTTTAGGAAAAACCAAAAATTATAACTTCTGATTATGTCTGGATTTGAAGAAAATGTAAAATGTATGTATACTCGTAAAGTCGTAACTCTCATTTCAATTTTTAGATGAACCGACAATTTGAATCATGATTTTGTTCGGTCTGAATTCATAAAACAGCATTACTCATTTTCAATAGTTGAAAACTTGTTTAGGTTAATAAAAAATTAATAACTATACTTAAACAATCTTTTGCGTTATATAAAAATACGCTGATGTCGAATTTTACTAAATTAACATTGTACAGTTCGAATTTACTCTGTCAATACAATGAAATAGTGCCGATCTAGGACATTTGGTAGTTGAAATACTTGAGAGACACCAAAATTATAATCATATTATTAATAACTGCATGTACTTTACAGTACTAAGCAAAGTATATATCGTACAATATCGTATAATTTATTGTTTATCCTACCATATTGCAATAATCGCTAGAAACTTTCATTCGACTATATAGGTACTTTATCGCATTTGTTATACATTAACGCAATTTTTACAGTTCCGTGGGCTAAGTTGATTATATTTTGCTTATCAATCCAAGTAAAAATGTGCATCAGTGAAGTTAGAAATGTTCGTTTAGTGTCGATGATCGAATCGAACCGCGATAGCAACACTTTTTTAAACGAATACTATATATATAAATGTATTCCATTAATTTCAATCATGTTGTTTTATATATAATTTTATATGTTTCAATATTTGAGTACATCATTTTTTTATTGAACGACACGATATGATACGATTCATAGTTTAAGTAACAATATATAATACTAGTTTGTTGTACGTCCAAATGGCCTCATTCCCAATATTTCGTACCGCGCACTGCACTTGTCGTATAATAGATACAGTAAACGGTTGGTATTTTCAGAATTCCTCTTTGGAACGATTAACGGATGATCAACTTGGGTGATTTTTTCCAGAGAAAACGTCGTTCAATAGAAAGTAAACGGCTTTATAAAATAGTTGAGTTCAATATTTATTATATACGAGTACATATGTATTTTTAGTACTCACTGCAATTGTTCACACACACACACACACACACACAGAATACGTGATGTATTTGATTTCTTCAAGAAGTATGTAAAACCTCTCGATTAGCACTTTTGTGTTCTTTTGTATAGAAGTATATAAAAAAAAAAAAAAATAATAAAAAGAACCTCATACAATTCGTAATATTTATACAAGGAATTGAAATACGACGCGTGTTCAAACATTACCACCACCCTTGAAAAAACCCACAAACAATAATACCCTTTCGTGTGTGTGTGTATGCTTTATACACAAGTACAAGTGGCTATTAATTGGTAGATATTATTGAAACTGAAACTAAATTGAAATAAAATTGTATATTTAATGATGAAAATTATTTAAATAATATTATGGTATGATTTCGTTCAATTTGTATGAACGTTTAAAAGGATCCATATCAATAATGTTAAGAATATTGTTTCGAGTACAATAGGAATCGGAGAGCATTTAGAGATTGGGCATCGGGGCCCCAAGGATTGAGGTTTTAATGTACCTAAGTCTTAGATTCATTTGGGCGTGTGTAATTTGCGCCAAAAACAACCCAAAAAAATAAAAAATGTATGTTATTTGCGCCACAGCTAGAAATTAACTATGGTAATTTACCTTTTGGCTATTGGTGGCGCAAAATACCAAGTCCCATTCATTCTACAGAACATTTTACGCTTATCACATAATGTCATAATATATAAACATGTAACAACTATGACGATTGACTTTACTATTGAACTTAGGTTTATAATTTGAATAACATACATTTTAAAATACCCGCACACGATAAATCTTACCATTGAACTTTGTGATAGCATTTACCAGTTGTATCGTTTGTTACATTTACGTTTTATAGGAATTATTTTTTTTCTACGAGATATCCATCACCATGTATGTACGCGGTATAAGCGCACCGGTGAAGTGACGGCCTCCGCTGAAGACACCCCGAGTGTGACTTATCGAGGCAAATATTTCATACGCGTTTCGTTCCGCGGGCACAGTCTGGACGGGGGGAAAGAGAGAGTGAAAGATAGGGAGTGAGAGAGAGCGAGATAGAGGAAATGAGTAAAAGAAAATAGCAAGAGAAAACACATTCTACCGTAACACAACTTCGGTAGGACAAAAAAAAATGGAAACTTAAGTGAAACGCCACCGCTGACCGAAAAAAGTGAAGAAAAACGGTGCGCGCGAATTGAAAAAGCTTCACGTCGAAATGATTGATACGACGACGTGCCGCGAGTCGAGGTAGGATTGATTGAAAGGGTCCGTGTCCGAGCCACCGCGTCTTGTACAGGTGTAATGTGCACGTGGTACACGCGATGGAGACGACGCGTGTTATTACGAGCGCACATTCCGAGGACGAATCGTCGCCGCCGAGACCGGAGGGATCGTTTGCGTCCTCTTCCTTATCCGGCGAAAATGAATTGACGAGTACGCGCGGCCGTCTCCAAAACCACGGACGAGAGAAGAAAAAAAAAACAAAAATTAAACAATAACAACAATGATGGAGAGGAAAAAAACATAACGAGTTATTATTATATTATTACGGCGTATACGTTACACGAGAGAGCCGCTTCGACCGTCGATAAATCACCCGACGAAGACACGGAGTACTATATCGATGTAGGTGCACGCGCATGGTATTATATCGATTTGTTATACCACTACCACGGTCCGGACAAACGCGTAACGCGTATTATTATTACATACCTTCGCGGCATCGCTCGCGTTTTCGGTGCACGCGTGTATGATTAATATTATAATTGTTATCGTATTGTTACGCACATATGATAGTCATCGACGTTCAAGTCTCCGCCGTGACTCCCTCTCTCTCTCTCTTGTTCGTTATGATATATCTCGTTCTCGCATTACTATCATCCTGTATACATACGCACGTAAATGGTGTGTTGGGTTCGTCTGCTCGGGACTCGTCTCGGACATCCGTCACCGCGAAAGCGCGCCAAGTACTCGCCTCGTGCAGTCTCCGCGCTGTACGCAACATTAATATATACACGGTTGACCACGTGCTCGAGTTTTCCCACCAGCCGCGATGATGAATGCCGCGGGTCGTTGAAAACCATTACGCGTTTCTTACATTATATTTTCGGCGTGAGCCCCGCGCGGGGCAGGCGGGCAGACCGGCAACCCCTTAAACGGTATCGTTTACCGACGCTGCTGCCGGCACGCGTGTAATATAGCCCCCGTATAAGTACACGATGACGGCGCGGCCTGCAGCTCGTTAGCGAGGCCGCCTCCGCGTAATGTTCGTATGTAAATCATGTTGTGTAATTGTGTACACGTATACCTGCACCGCGGTCACGGTCGTTCGTTATACCGCGTGTCATTACCCCTCCGAAACGGAATATCGACGTTACAAATTACAACATTATCATACGGACAGAGGCGGGTAACGTTATTGTTATACCTCTGCAACACACATCACCTCCGCCGACTACCGCGATGCTGCTGTACGGTCACTGATATGCTGAGTAAAACTGCGCGGAGACCAAAACTCGTCCGTTCGTATCCGTACACGTTCCAGCAGCTCGGAAATCCAAAACGAGCAGAAGCCGTCGGATCACCGATCGCGACTACATGGAAAAGATAACGTCGATGACCCCAGTCTTGTTGACAACTTGTTCATGTCGGACGACATACATTTCAATTGCGTGTACGTGCAAACGGGCATCATCTAACGAAAAACAATTTTAAGACCAGATTACGGTTATTTAGTAATTAAAATGTGTTAATTCATTATTTTACACCTCTGAGAGTTAATTGAAATTTTCTCATTTTTCTACGTCTATTCTTCGTGTACGCGTACACGCCGGGGTAAGTTTTTTGTCCCCCAACCTTCATGCCACCGTAACTATTTTACACCCTTACACAACCATTATCGTTATTATTATTTGTTACATGGCCTATATAATTATCACACGCTCGGTTAACGCTTAAACGTAAACAACGACCAGACCTAACTTTAACCTCGGGTCCTGTTGTATGCGCCCGAAACGGTTATTTTTTAATCAACGTTTCCGAGACGACGAGACATAATCGAACGGATTTTCTGGCCGCACCGAAG